>CM039136.1:7593715-7627649 GCA_022036555.1 Microstegium vimineum
ATTAATCTAATGGTGTTTATTTCGTATCATAAACATTAGTACATTTTTGTATATATTTAGTCAAACTTAAGATAAGTTGATTCCTTGGGATGCGAGATTGCGGTTATTTTGGGACGGAGGGAGTAAGTTATCCAAACTACGAGTTAGAATGCCCTAGTTCTGAAGGTTTTATACGACTGTAGTTTTGGTGCTAGTTTCGGTAGGCTAAAGCCAGTAAGACTGTCACACAGTCTTAAAAACTTAAGATGTCAAGAACATAAGCTTTGAGTGCGCCATATCATGCTTTTAGTCTTTTTTTTGGTAATAGCAAAGCTTCACCTTGGACATGGATTTCTTTCTAATGCCAGTTTTGTTGATATTAATTCACTTGTTTTGAAGGTTCACAGAGTTAAAGAAGCTATGACACAGATATATCAAAAGTTGCAGGTAAATATTTGTCAGCACATCTGACATCTGCTCCCCATCCTCTCCCCTGTTTAGATATGCAGAACCCTCATACTTGTCACCTAAAATGGGTTTATACTCAAATTACAATTGAGGTTCTTTTGTACGTCTTCTGTTGAAATATGCAGCTTATAAAGGAATCGGCACAGCCTGATGTAAGACATGAAATATCTCGGCTAGTAAAGCCCATGACTCAGGTCTGTAATAAACATTCCTTGCACTACCATGTACTCCTCCTTCCTATAACAGCATTATTTGAATCCCACATTCAAGGTGCATGCTTCCATGAATTTTCTCCCATCGAGATGGCAGTGAACTGACCAAACCGATGCTATGTTGTTTGCAGGCCTTGGATGCGGCCTTCAACCACGATTTGGAACAGCAGCAGAAATTGTCCAAGGCTGGGAACAGGCACAACGGGTTTTGAGCCAAGGAGATTGGTTTTGACCAACGCATGGAGCGAGACGTATAGGCTGTTGTGCCCTGATATACGAAGAGCTGATGTGGAATTCTTGAGGCTTCTACGATTTTGATCTTTTTTCCCCTCCTTCCCTTATTAATAGCTGCAGGAGGAGCCTGCTATTTGCAGCCCCAGAATCTTGATCCATGCCATCAATTGTTTGCAATTGAATGAATGAATAGTGTGACTCGCAACGCATGATGCTGCCGACGTGTTGTATGTACTTGTATACGGGCATGGCGGTCATGGTTATTCGAGATAGAGAATCAAAGCAGTGCCATTTTAATCATGCGGATCGTTCATGTCCGCCGGGCGGCAGGAATTACATACCTACTATCCTCTACAGCAAGCATTACAAGGCCACCATTATGTATCATCACAGTATAGGTGGCGTTTGTCAGCTGTCACTCACTCACTCGAGCTTGTAACACCCGTGGGTAGCGGTGGAGGAAAGAAAGAGTTGCATGAATGGAGGAAGGCAGCGAGCAATGGCTCACTGGTGCTGGCTTTTATTATTATTCCACCTTGGGTTCATGGGGTTTTGTTGTAGTACTACTAGTAGGCTTGTAGTCGTCGCTCGCTGTGTGCTGGCTGGGTGTGCAGCAGCGGGGGTTGCCGTTTTTGGAGGAGGCAGGATAAGCCTGTAGGCTGTCCCTCGGATCAGTCCTGTCCTTGCTGCTGGGTAGTTGCAGCATGCTTTTGGTAAAGCACGCGGAAGGCCCGTTGCTCCTGCGAACACGGTGAAGGAAGGAAAAATGTGGAAATGAAAATAAGCATAAGCATAAGGAACGCAAATAAGAGGTAAAAAAATAAAAAGCTTGCAAACGAAAAAAAAAAGAGTAAACAGCACGCCCAGTGGGACTCGAACCCACCAATCGCCTGATTAGAAGTCAGACGCCTTATCCATTAGCTCATGGGCGCTGTTGAATGTTTAATTTGTTATTACTGAAAATTAATTTATAGAGAGAAGCTCCTCAGCACCGCCGGTCTCTTTGCGTTCACGCCCGGCCGGCTGGAGCACCACAGCATGCACCAATTCCATGTCCTCCCAACTCCCTCCAGCCATGCAATGCAACCCGTATGCTGGAAACGGGCAGGCCTGGCAGTGGCAGTGGCAGCACAACGGAAACGGACACGGGAGACGCAGCGCGCACGGCAGCAGCGAGCGGCCCCATCTCGTGCAAAAGGAAAGGAAAGCAAAGCAAACCAGGCGTCTCGCATTGCAGGAGCCCTGCCCTGCCCTGGCTGGCCAGTCAAAAACCACAGCATTGCACTTGCGCACAGCTGTCTTTCGCTTCTCTGCGGGCATGCTGGCTGGCGGACGCAGCAGGGGCTGGCTGAGGCTGACATCACGCGCGCACTCTGCCTCTGCCTCTGCTTCTTCTGCGAATGCGAGCACAACCACCTCCTCCTGGCGCTGCCGCTGCCTCGGCCGGGCCCACGCCCACCTCTCCTCCTCTGGACCGGAAGGGGAGGGGCGATGTACGGGGAGGGACCACGCCCGCGTGCGAAATGGAATGCCAGGTGCCAGCGACCGACCGCGTGGGGGATGGAGCCTGGAGGAGGCGGAAGACTCAGGAGGAGTCGTAGCGCAAGTGGAAGAGGAAGAGACTGTGGGTGGCCACGCAGCGCTCTAGTCTAGGCCCACATTGCCGCCAGTGAGTGAGAGAGAGAGAGACACCCACACACACACACGGGCGATCCTGCCTGCCTGCCTGCCTCTGGCTGGCTGGCTACAAAGCGGAGCAGAGGCAGAGGAAACGAAAACCCTCCTCTGCTTTTGACGGTTATTAGAGCCAGCCAGCCAGCCAGCCAGAGCGTCGGCACGAAAACCCTCCTCCCTCTTCTCCGTCCGTCCATCACATCTCTGCGAAAACCCTTCTTCTTCTTCTTCTTCTTCTCCACCACCACCCTGGACCGAGAGGGAGGAAGGAGGAGAGCGATCCATCCAGCCAGCCAGCTTCCTCTGCTCGACGTCGCCGGTGAGTGTGGGCTGTGGCCGTTCGTTTTTTTTTTAGCTCTCCTGCTCGTCTCGATCGTCTCGTCCCCTTACAAGAGCTTGAGCTAGCATGCTTTATTTCGATCGTTTCGTCTCGGTCTCGGTCTCGGTTTCGGTTTCGGTTTCGGTTTCGATTTCGCCCGTATGAATGAATTGTTGATGAACGCCACGCTCCGCCCCGCCCTGCCCGCGCGGCCCACCTGGAGCGTTTGTTCTTGCTCTTCTCCTGCTGCTGCTGCGGTGCTGCCTCCGCGTTGGTTCTAGCAACCCGTCGCTCATGGATGTTTCCTTCTCTTCTTTCTTTGGGTTTTTGTTTTGTTTTCAAACTGTTCCTTCGGGGTTTTGGTGGTCTTTTATTTCTTTTTTTTACCTTGTTAATTATTATTATTCCCCACTGTTTGTCTGATTGCCTGCTTTCTTGCAGAGAGAGAATCACCCATCTCACTGCTTCATAGTACTAGCTAGATCGCATGCAGCAGATCGGATTTGGACCCAATTAATTACTGCTAGTTCTAAGTAGTAGTATTGAACTGACTGTTCCATCGCCCTCCCACCACTCCTTTATCCCCTGCAGGTGGACGCGGCCGGCGCACCGACCGCACCATTCGTTCATCTAGCTAAGAAGAGGCACCACCACCACCACCATCGTCGCCGTCCTCCTGCGCTCCGCTCCGCTCCCTCGCGGAGATCGAGATCGACCGATGGCACGCGATCAGCAGTGGTACGTGCACAAGCTCTACCCCGCCTTTTCTCGCCTCCCCCTCTCTACATACGTACCTCATATCTGCGGCTCCACACTTTTGCAACAAGATGCAACACGATCGATGCCTGCTGCTGCTGCTTTTGCCTTTTTTTTTAATGCGAAAAAAAAAGAATAGATAAAAGGGTACTCACTGTTTTAGTGCTCAATATCAATATGCAAATGTTCATGCTTCCCATCAGTGACTCCTGTTTTTTTTGCTGTTGTTGCATTCATGTGTCCAAACACTGTCATATGCATATATCATTGCTAATGCTCACCATCGATGTAGGTTTCGTTCAGTCACTACTCAAGTTGATAATGTTCTGACCTGGATGTTTTTGTTTCTCTTAGGTCTGCAATGGACTGCAGCTCTGATGAGTCATCAGAGCTAAGTGAGACAGATATTGATGACTATGCTGACAAGTCGTACATGAACCTCAAGTCTGGCAAGCTTGTGGCGAGGTTGGGCAGTGACAGGTTCAGGTGCCCATTCTGTCCAGGGAAGAAGAAGCAGGACTACCGTTACAACGAGCTGCTTCAGCACGCTGTTGGGGTGGGGGCATCCAACCGTGCTGCAAAGGTGAAGGGAAACCACCAGGCCCTGGCAAAACTCCTCAAAGAGGACCATGCTGATGCGGCAGCCACATTGCCACCACGGCAGGCTATTGCGCTAAGTAACCCTCCCAAGCCAGTGCAAGATAAGGAAGTGTTTGTCTGGCCTTGGATGGGCATCCTCACAAATGTTCCGGCCGAACAAACCCAGGGGGGTGGAGCCATACTGTTGAAGCAGTTAGCTGATTTCAAACCCATGCAAGTTACTGCTGTGGATGGTGCCAATGGGTATACTGGCCACGTCATTGTTCTTTTCACCAAGGATTGGATTGGGTTCAAGAATGCCTTAGCATTCCAGAACTACTTCAAGTCACAGCGCTTGGGTAAACTGGACTGGAAGGAAACAAAGCAACATGTAAACTATGTGTTTGGATGGCTGGCAAAAGAAGAGGATTACAGATCAGATGACCTAGTTGGTAGGTTCTTGTCAGCAAATGGTGACCTGAAGACGGTGTCTGAACTGGAACAAGAGATGTCCAGCAAGACTGATAATCTCATAGCTAACTTGACTCAACAGATTACCGCTAAAAGCAAGTATCTGCAGGAACTAGAGTGCAAGTGTAATAAAATGAATCTCTCCCTTCAGAAAGTCATGGAAGAAAGTGACTTGCTGCACAAACATTATAATGAAGGTACACTCATTGAATTCCAATTGTGAAATATTCTCCTGTAAGAACTTTATGGATGTTATGCTCATTTATATTGCCTAAAATGATTGTGCCTATTGTATTTTTATTTATTCTTTTCACAGAAATGAGGAATATGCAGTCTGCCGCCCGTGAGCATACACAGAGAGTTTTTCAGGAGACTGAAAAACTGAGAAATCAGCTGGCTGAGAAAGAGCGTAACATTGAAAGGAGGTCCAGGGAACTAAATGAACAAGTTGCTCAAACTGACATGGAAAGAAGAAAACTGGAGGAAGAGAGGAAAAACGTATGGGTGCATCCTCATTTCTATTGGTGCTACTGTTTATTGTACATGTCTTATTTATCACTATCACATTTCAGAAAGTTTCTGAATTGATTCATAGTCCTGCCAATAATGAATAATTTATTGATATTTATCTTTTATACTTATTTCCCTGCAGAATGCTGTCCAAAACGATTCCCTCAACATGGCTAGAATTGAGCAACAGAAAGCTGATGAACGGGCGCTACAGCTTCTTGAGAAACATAAGGTATGCACATCCTTCCTTTTTCTTGTTGATACCATTGAGTTTTCTTTTAGTTTTCATGCACCCCAACTTATTTGGGTTCCAAAACTCAAACAGAAAGAGAAGGAGGATGCCCTGAACAAAATCCTGCAGTTAGAAAGGCAGGTGGATGAAAAGCAAAAGCTGGAGCTAGATATTGAACAACTTAAAGGCAAACTGGAGGTGGTGAAGCACATGGCAGGAGAGGGTGTTGATGTGAAGAAACGTTCTGAGGAGCTGACAGTAGAACTGAATGAAAGAATTGATGAGATGGAAGATCTGGAAGCTCTCAATCAAACTCTTGTTGTTAAAGAAAGGATGACCAATGATGAGATTCAAGATGCAAAGAAAGAGCTGATGACGGTAATATCATATGTCAATATATTTTCAGAAAATCTGCAGAGGCATACCTTAGTTAGATATTCTTCCTAATTTTATCATGTTTAGATCCATGGCTTTTTTGGACGTGGGTTCCTTCGAATAAGCCATCCTGTCCTTTTGACTCTGCCTCAGAGAGTTTGTGTGGATACTTTGCAGGGTTTGGCAGATTTATTAGGTCCTCGTAGCAACATTGTAATCAAGAGGATGGGGAACTGGATGAGAAGCCCTTTGTTCTATCTTGCAAGCAAAGGTATGGAGGAGATGCTGAAATGAAAGCTGCTGAACTTGTCTCCATGTGGCAAGAGCATCTGAAGGACCCTAATTGGCATCCTTTCAAGATAGTGACCGCAGGCTCAACTACAGAGGTATGCCTAATGAAACAAATGCACATCTTTAATCTTCAATTTTTCTGGCAATACCTAGCAATGTCAATATTTCGTCTTACTGTTGTCATCTGATTCAATGTAGCTTATTAACTGTTTATTAAACCTCAAATTAACTGTGTTAATCATTCACTACAAGAGTACCCATTGTCTAGCAGCTTGGCAAATTGGTAACACTAACCTGATGTGTGTGTTTTGTTTCAGCAAATCATCAATGACAAGGATGCGAAGCTGGTGGGCTTGAAGAGTCAGCTTGGCGAGGAGGTGTACAAGGCTGTGACTACCGCATTGCTGGAGATCAATGAGTACAACGCTAGCGGCAGCTACGTGGTATCTGAACTCTGGAACAACAAAGAAAACCGAAAGGCCAGCATAACAGAAGCGATACAGCACGTTCTGAAGCAATGGAGGGCACAGAAGCGCCGAAGATAAGATCCTGCGCCTCACTGGAACAAGTTAAGGTCTGTATTCTGGTCGCATTCTGCAAACACTTCGTGAGATTATGTCTATTCTGTGTTCTTGTATGGTGTGCTGATCAATTGATTCAACAGTTTGCAGTTTGGGGGCCAGCTGACTATCAGCATCACCAGCAACTCCAGACAGTACTGAAGATGATCTATCCATGGCTGTGTTTTCCTTAGCGGGCGCATGCTTCATTAGTTTCATTTAGCACTTCTCTTTTTTGTCGCATATCAATATCAAATAGGAAATCGCCATCAGTTGGTACTGGTTTAAAAGTATGGACCTCTCTACATTTTATCAAGAGTGGCGAAAATGACTGGTGATGCCCCATTTTGCCTCTGCAAAAGACTTTTGTAGACAGTGGTTACTGCGCATTTGGTGCTTGACTTGATCGAAATCTGATTCTATCTCCATGAAGCAACTTGTGTGATGAATGATGAGCGATGTCTGGTGATGATGTAGCAGTATTTTGTAGACAGTGGTTTAAAAGTATGTGTGGTGATTTTATCTCCTGTTCCCATGTTCTCCCACTAGTAGTACCACACCATTTTTTAGATACTGCAACAGAAACGTCCCAGCCTCTATACTATGCATTAGTCTTGAAATTCAGTGTGCATGCTTCAATTTTCCTGGAAGTTGAAGAACTAAACAAATTTCATTAAAAAATCATACTACCACTAAATTATTTTGGACTTCGTGAGTATTATTTACAGTACCAGCGCGACAAACATTTACTAAGAATAAGATATTGAATTATTGCTAAAAAAAGAATAAGATATTGAATTGCTAAGGAGAAAATTCTTAATGAAAAAGCTGAAAAACTGTTTTGTTAGGAGTAAAGAAGAGCCCAAGGAACCAAGTCCGGCCCACTGCCATCTGGCGCAGCAGCACATGTTCGATTTTTTTTTTCTCGTTGGTCCGTTGGCTACGACGCTCTCGCCGGTCGCCACAGCCCACAGCCAGGATAGTATGCATTAGTTTTAAAATTCAGTGTGCATGTTTTCATTTTCATAGAAGCGGAAGTAATACAATCATAACATATTTCATTAATAAAACACTTTTCCTATAGTTCAGGTGTCTGAAATTTAAGTTGATTTCAGACAACACTAATATACCACCAACTAGTATAAGTTACTTGTTAATTTTGTATTATGTTATTTGTCTTTGTGTTATAACATATTAAATTTTGGTCCTTGTCCTCCTATAATAATTATAATTGTTGAATTGTCTTTGTGCCAATATTTATAAGATTTTGTCAGGTTTGTAGTTCTGTTTAACAGGTTTTTTATTTCTGAAATCGAAAATTACAGACTGTGTCTATATAAATTGCAACGAACTAAAACTGCAATTTTAGTATAAAATATATGCAATAACTGTCGCCTGAAAGGAAACTAAATTTTAGGCAAATCCCTTAATAAAAACATAATATCATACGTTCACTAAATTGTTTTGGACTTTATTGGTACAGCTACTGCGACCCAGGCTACTGAAGGTGAAGCCGGCCCATCTACTGTGGCCCGTCCGTCAATAATTCAGCCCAGGAAGAGCCGGCGTGACTAGGCCTGCTAATGGATTAAAATCCATCCCATAATAAAAAAAATAACTCTCTTCGTCAACTCATCCCACCCTATATTTTTATAGTTCCAACCCAACCCATTAGAACCCACAAAATAATAACCCATGAGTTGTGTAAAATGTATATATAAGTTTGCATAAGACTTCTGACTTCACATAAAAGTTGGGCCCTCATATTTCAAATCTTGTGTTCACATTACAAAAAAATTATTGGAATTGACTAGAATTTATTACAAATGATTTGATGCAACATGTAGCTACTTCATACCAATTAACAATGCTAAATCAATATATGGATCCCACATGAAAGCTGGACCCTAAAAATAAAAACTAATGTTCACACATTAAAATCTTATCGAAATCAATTAAATTTTGTTAAATACGATTCAAAATATGGAAGATAATATGTGCCAATTAGCACGGCAAGATATGCACATGGGACCACATCAAAAGTCGGACCATAAAAATAAAAGCTCGCCTTCACACCATAAAATTTTATTAAAATTGATAGAAATTTGTTAAGTAGGATTCAAAATGTCATGAAGATAATATGTTTCAGTTAGCACAACAAGATATACATGTAGGCCTCACATCAAAAGTTGGACCCTAGTAAAGGCTCATGCTCATACCTTAAATTTTATCGAAATTGACTGAAATTTGTTTAGTAGAATTTGAAATGCTGTGGAAATAATACGTGCAGTTAGCCTAACACCAACATCAAAAGCCAGTACCTAAAAATAAAATCTCGTGTTCACATCTTAACATTTTATCGAAATTGACTGGAAATTTGTTAAATAGGATCCAAAATATCATGAAGCTAATCTATGTCAGATAGCACAACAAGGTCTGCACGTGGGCCCCACGTGAAGCCAATCCCTAGTATGAATTATTGTGCTAAGATAAACTCATTTGTGCTACACTAAACCCATTTGAAATCAATAATTATGTATACTACACTATATGAAAGTCAAACATCAACCATGGGTTGAACCCATTGAACCCCTCATAAAAAAAACCAATCACAACTCATCCAACCTAATTTTCTGTTAAACCTAATCTAACTCAACTGCTAAATCCATTTTCATCCAAACAAAGTACACTCAACTGAGAACTCAACCCATGAAACCTATTTCAACTTAACCCATTAGCAGGTCTAAAGCAGAAACAAATACTCCCCCGTTTCAAATTATAATTCGTTTGACTTTTTTGACCCTAGGTTTGGCCACTTGTCTTATTCAAAAAAATTGTGTAAACATAGTCAAATTTGAATCATTCTTGTAGACCATTTATTAAATAAGCAAGCCACAACAAAAGAATTGATATTTTGCATAAAAAGTTGAATAAGACGAGTGATCAAACTTGGAGTTAAAAAAGTCAAACGAACTATAATTTGGAACAGTGGGATTATATTTGAGGGCTCGTGGGCAGGGGGTTGAGATTTAATGGTCTCTTATTTTTAGGGCTTGTTTAGTTTCAATTGCCTTTGTTCTTCCCTATACGTGGACGATATCTAGCGCCCGGTGTAAAAGCTCACTTGCCTGGGCTAACAGAAATAGCTACGGTCCGCCAATCGCACATGTTCCATTTTATCTCTATCTTCTTATTTATAACAACATGGTTGATTCTAATTATTTACTCTCTCTATCCCAAATTATAAGATATTTCAAGAATCTTAGAGAGTTAAAACATTTTAAGTTTAAGTAAACTTATATGATAATATAATAACATTTATGATATTAACTAAATTTTCTTAGATTCTTCATCAACTATATTTCATAGTATTCATATTTAATATCATAAATTTTTATAATTTTGGTCCAAAACTTGAGTTGTTTTAACTCTCTAAAACTATTAGAAATATCTTATAATTTGAGGTGAAGGGAGTACTTCTCACACTTCACTCTAATTAAATATTGTACAAAATAATTATTTTAAATAATTTTATGACATTAGAAAAAGACTAGTACAAATAATTTATATTGATATACAAACTATAATAATATACACTATCTTACTTAGATTATTCAAAATCAGTTTACTTTAGCTGTGTTCTCAGGCACACCCAATCCAACCAAACACCATTTTCCAAACTTATCTTTAGACCGTCTCCAACAGACAGTATGCAAATATGAGAGGCATTCAGGATTTTGGGTGGCGTACAGTGAAAGACTGCATGACCCAAAACTTGCAGTCTCCAACAGCATACGCAACGCAACAGCTCGTTACGTCTTTTCCAGCCCTCCGCGCGGGACGAACGGCCACGGGCCCCACCATCTCCTCGCCCCTCGCGGTGTCCGTACCTTGCATCGATCCCCGACGACTTCGCCCGAGGACGCGGCGATGCCGTCAGCAAAGTGCAGGGCAGGGCAGGGCAGGGGGCGGGTTCTCACCGGAGGCCAGCCTCGACGTCCTCGTCGACGAGATCTTGCGAGCTTGGGCGGAATCCGAGGGCGACGGGGAGAAGGATGAGACCGCTGCGCGTGGTCGGTCAAGGCTTGTGACGCCCGCAGAGCGTGGCGGCGGCGGCAGCAGCGGCGGTTGGCGGGGCTCCACCGTCGCCGAGAAGGGGCACGGGCATGGCCGCCGGAGAAGTCCGTGGATGGGTAAGAAAGAAACGGTCGAATAAGAGAGAGAGGCTGAAGATTTGCGTGCCAAGGAGAGATGATATGCTTTTTTGCCTCCCGCGTCGCCTGCTATGCAAAATGAGTGCTTCATTTGCCTCTTATCAGGGCCGTGCCGTCACATTTATAGGCCCTGTACGACGCGCCTGAATCGAAATACCAAATATAGCAAAAATAATGTATATACTACAGAGCAAATGCGATATACGAAGAAAAGTACATTTTTAACTCTGCGTTTTCATAATCTTTACTTGAATAACATCATTCTCTTAGTGTTCTTTGAAATGAAGTCTTCAATAATATCCTCATAATTAATCTTCTCCAGCAATCCACTCTCAAGTGCTATCATAGCCAAACTATTAAGTCTTTCTTGTGTCATAGTACAACGCAAGTATGACTTCAATAGTTTCAACTTAGAAAAGCTCCGCTCCGTTGATGCAACGGTCACAGGAATGGTCAATAAAATTCTATATGCAATAGCAGCATTGGGAAAACAATCATGGCGCTTTAGAAACTTAAGGATTTCAAGAGGACCCATATTTTCTCTTGGAATGAAATCCTGAAGAAATCTCAACTCTGTATATAGTTCATTGGCATCAATATCGGATTTCCCATCTCTTTTAAGGACTTCTTCAAGATTGTCACAAGAAGATTTCAAGCTCTGACTATCCAATGACTGCAACAAGTCAGAAGTAAATAAGAAACCAAAATTCTTTTGGTACTCCTGATATTGTTCAAATCTTCTTGTAAGTGAGGCAATAGCTTGATCAACTAATGCTATAAAATATTCCCTTCTAAACAATTCCTCTGGAGACAGTGTGTCAACATTTGTATCATCTGCGTTCTCATCAAAATGTCTCTTTCTTTTAATTGTTCGCTTTTTAGTAAATGTTGTGCCAATATCCAGTTCAAGTGCAATTCTTTTGGCTGCTTCCAATGCTTCTAAGAAACCAGTTTCTCTGTACCCTTGGAAGAAAGAAATTAGCCCTTTCACTTTTTCAATGGCAACATTAATAAGCATATCCTCTTCTTGCAAGTGTTTGCTTACTAAATTAACAGCATACAATACCTCATACCAAATGACTATTGCCACTATAAATTCAAATTCTCCAAGTTCATTCTTTGCCAAACCTTTAGCCTCACTGCTAAGTTTTACATCTTTATCAATTTCAGATACTTGCAAATTATAAGGAAACAAGACAAGTTAATTTTTCAGGTTATGCAGAGAAAATGTGTTGTTATTAATTAATATGTTAGTGTCAAATACCTCAAGTAGAGCCTCTCGAATGTCGGCGCATTGAAATCTAATAGCTTTAACACTTTCAACACGACTCTCCCATCGTGTAGTTGACACTGACTTGAGAGTCAATCCTGTTATGTTATCTTTCAGAATCTGCCATTTCTTAGTGGAATTAGCAAAAGTTGTATAAATGCGTTGGATGATTCCAAAGAAGTCTTTAGCACAAGATTTGGCCATATCACAAAGTGTTAAATTAAGGCTATGACAACCACAAGCAGAATAGAATACTCTCGGATTTACATCCAAAAGTCTCCTTTGCACCCCTTGATGTTTTCCTTTCATATTTGACCCATTGTCATAACCTTGTCCTCTCACATCATCAATATCAAGATCAAGAGACTTTAGCTCATTCTCTAGCACCTCAAAAAGTCCTTTCCCGGTTGTATCATTTACTTCTATAAATCCTATAAAGGATTCTTCTATGGAAATATTATCTGAAGATGAATCCACATATCTTATAATTAAATACATTTGTTCTTCGTGGCTTGCATCAGGGGTACAATCAAGTATGATAGAGAAATACTTTGCTCTTTTTATTTTCCTTATAATTTCAGACTTAATAGCAGAACCGAGCAAGTGTATCAACTCATTCTGAATCTTTGGATCAAGATAATGAAGGTGAGTTTCTTCATTTGTAATACGACGAACATGCTCTTGGATAACTGGGTCAAATTCAGCCAACATCTCTATCAAACCTAAGAAATTTCCATTGCTATCTTCATATAGTTTGCTATTAGTACCACGAAATGCTAGACTGTGCTTGGCAAGAAATTTAACAATGCAAACAATTCTGAATAATACTTTTCTCCAATGGTCTTTTTCTTTCTCAAGTTGTCTCTGGGTAGTTTTGTCAATAGCTTGATCACTTTGCAACCTACTACGTAACTCATACCAAGTGGTCATATTCAAAACATGATCTGGACTTGTCTCATGCTCTTTAAGCCGAGTGCCAAGATGTATCCAATCATTATACCCCTCATTTGCCAATTGATCCTTTCTGTGCCCTTTTGTAAATAATTTACAACTGAAGCAAAATACCCTATCGAGTTCCTTAGAATAGACAAGCCAATCTTTATCGCAATGCTCTCCATTTGATAGAATTCTAGTATAGAATCGTGCAGAAAACCTTCTAGAATATCTATCCTTGGGACCTTTCTGAATTGATAAGTCTCTTCTAGGGCCCTTGTGTGCTAAAATATCTATCTGTTTAGGATTAAGTGAATCCCAGTATCTTGGATCAAATATATCAGGCTGAAAAGAATCACCAATATTCTCACTATTATCACCATCATTACTAGGAACTTCATGAACCTCCTCATCATTATTTTCTGTCTCTGTCTGACCATCGGCATGAGCATCTCTAAGATCATTCTCAATTTCAATATTACTATCAAGCATAGGACCTTGATCGATTACATCTACCTCATTACCAGAAATCACGTTTGATTCTTTTATAACAAATCTATCCATTGATCCTTTTTGAGATTCAGTTAACTGCTCAATTCTTTGTTTCCTCTTATGCTTTTTGGAACCAGATTCATATTTTATAATTCGATTTGAGGAAGACATGGCTTCAAAAAACAAAAAGAATAAAATTAAATTATAGTACAAGAAGTTCCAGACGTATAGAAAATTGAAAAATATATACCTACACTCCTCCAGGGGCCTCCACCGTGACTCTCTCTCTCTTCCTCACGGACACCGACACCGTGTGGGAGTGTGGCAACAATTCCTCTGCAGGGGGCCTCCGCCGCCGGCCGGATCGGAGACGAGACGAAAAGTCGAAAGGTCGCGCGTCGCCAGGCCACCCTACGAACTCGCCGCGAGCGCTGCACACTTCTATTTGCGGAGACGAGCAGTCGATCGGAGTCGAACGGACAGAATACATACGGCCGATATTCTACTATTGGTCTTATTTTTTGGGGCCCAACAATCTTGGGGGCCCTGTACCAGCGTACCGGCCGCACATGCCTCGGCACGACCCTGCCTCTTATGTTGGAGGCGTTTTTTTTCAGCTGAAAATACTATAGATGACGCAGTTTGGGTATGCGTTCTCGTTTGCCAACTCTGTTGGAGTCAGTCTTAGTGCTCGATTATATACCTGCTCAAACCAAATTGCCATCCTGATGTAAAAAACACAAACCCCCTCACCAAAATCGGGTAGGGGACAGGGGAGAGACCACAAGCACCACCACCTTGAGGCATTGCGCTCTCGCTCAAAATTGAAGCGCTCAATGTCATCATCGTTGTCGTCGTCGTCACCGTGGGTGATTCTGGGGCGCGTCGTTCGCTTGAGCACCATTGAGGCGACCACTTTCTTCATTCCGATGGCGCTGCCGCCGCGGGTTACCATCCTAGGCGCCGACGTTGATGAGGCCGCCTCCCTGTACCCGTTCCGAAGCAACCACGATTGGCCACTACATCGCTCACCGCGCGGTTCAGGGTGGTGGAGGACAACGACGACGCCAACCCCAGCTCGATGCCCGTCGCTCTTCCACCGCGTCTTGTGACGGAATCTCTTAAGAACAGGGCCCACTTGCTAGAATTATCGCACATCTAACTTTAATCCCAACAAATGATCCAAGTTTTAAAAGATTCGTCAGGTGTCGTCAGCCTAAACCGAGTCATCCACCTCTTTTCGAGCAGGATTCACATTAAAAGATATTGCAGGAGTGAACTTGTAATAAATTACATTTCGGAGATTTACACAGATAGCGGAAGTCTTACAAAGTTACATTACAAATCATAGTTTTGAAACATAACTTAAATGTTATTTCTACATCAAACCAAGTGGTAAAGATTATAAAACAATCAAATCAGGTACTCTACCCAAGAGTTATACCAGGATTGATCTTCAACGACAACCGCGGTCATACAACACGAAGCTATACCCACCGCTCTAGGAACATCATCTGCAACAAGGGTTAACAAACCCTGAGTACGGGAGTACTCAACAAGTCTTACCCGACAAATAAAAATATTTGATAGGCAAAAAGTATGCAAGTCATAGGTATCAAGGTGGGGTTTTACAAGAATCAAGTGTTTTGCATAAATGAGCATTTTATAAAACAATTGAAATTCATTTATTTCGTATAAACAGTTACTCAAGTACCGATCTAAATTTATGATCGATAACGAGGTAACAAACCATCCATGAAAGGAAACCATCAAGTATCCAGTTTAAGTTTCATTAACTACGATGTAAAAGGTAGGGTTATGTTTCTATATCCGAGGAACACGACGATTCGAACCGGTTAAACCCAGCTGGGACTTCCCTATCACACGACATATACAACACTAAAGCACGCATATGACTACTTTTCCCTGGATCCTCCATCCGAGAACGGGGGCCCGCCACCCGAGAGCACAGTACACCTCCATCTAGTTCCTCGAACTTGGAGGGTACACACTATTCTCGCCATCTCTCCACTCCCAGTGCGGGTTAACCGTCCTTTAGACTGGATTCGCCAGAGTCCAGCTTCCCCAAAGGTATATTATAAGTACTCCAAAGTCACAACCCTTCTACCTTTTACAACGGACGGTTTCTAATGACACAGGCGGAAAGAACCCGCTCACCAGATATCCACATCTGGTGGCTCCCAAACACCGTGTCCGTCTGGTCCCGATTATTACTTCCAACATCCATCATTTCCTCTTTAAGACATAGCCATTTGCCACAACAATCCGCTATTCTTTTCAAAACCATAAGCATTGCCGAAGCAATCATGTTATCACCTATTCTCGCAGATGACAGGAAATCATCTGACTCTATCGGTCTAAGCATTGCTAAGCAGTATAAAGCATCCTTCGTATTTTCAAAACGGTATCAAGGTACAGGAAGTAAATAATCCAAGGTAAAGCTATGCATCAAGTAGGAATTTGATTGAATAGTAACCATGCAATAATTAACCATAAGTGTATTTAAAATAAAAGCTTTTAAATACAAGGTAGGGTTTGAATGCACCGGGGCTTGCCTGGATAAGAACACTAGTCAGCGTTTGTTAGATAATACTCGCTTGACAAGTATCATTGATTGACATAAGAAATCCGAGATTGTCCATCTTCTGAACTCATGCACCAATACATCTTCGATTAGATCCACCAATCACCGTCTTGTGGTTCGATATTATCCATCACATACAGATCTATCTTTCCTTAATGAGATGCAAAGATGCAAATATATAAATGCAAGGAATTGATAACACGAAGTTACATCACAATCAAACATTCAAGTGAACAAAAGATCATATAAGACTTAGGCACTTTTAGTTAATTAAGCAATATCATTTAAGCATAAAGGTTGGACATGCTAAGTACTTCAAACATGGCACATAAGATAACTTAATTCAAGCTTCATCAAGCATCAAGCAACCAAGATTAACTAATAAGTTTAGTCAAGTAAAGGTAAATTAAAGCACTCAAGGCATCACAAGACTATACAATGCATAGACATCTATAGTTGATTAACTTAACCCTACCAAGCATGGTATTTGGATATAAAAAGGATGTAAAATACACACACAACTGAACTTAGGTTCAGACTTGCCAAGCATTCATTAATCAAAAGATAAACATTAGATTTAACAACCAAGATAGAATAGAACAATTAACTTATGCATGCAGTTTTTGGACAGCAAGACAACAGTCACCATTTTAATCATATCTAGATTTTTAGAAATCCAAAGGACTTGCAACAAGACATTCTGGAAATCTTATGAAATTATCTACATTTCATTCAATACTAGAACAACATGATTCACAAGTTAAATAAGTCAAAATTACAAAGTTACAAAATCTGTTCCGGAAAAACAGAGAGCAGCCATTTCTGATCACCAACTTGTAACATGCATAAATCATAATATGCTTGGCTAAATGCCACCAAATTTTAATAGCAAATAGATACATGAGTTATATATAATTTTGGTATTCACAAGATTCTCAAAGAATATCATTAACAAGGGGTAATTTACATTGCCCTTAAAACTGTCCAGAATCTACTAAATGTAATAAATAAAAATTAACTTATGTTGCAAACACATAATTGAACAAAACCAACTTTACCAACATGTTATACATGACTAATGAACACTAGAAAACATAATGTCCATTGCTAAATAAATTCTTTGCATACACTTTCTTAATTTATTTGAATAATTAGGTGTAATTAAGAACACATATTAAACATGCACAATAAATTCTAACAAAATTACAGAGGCCTACACATGCTTTCATTAGTCTGCTGTATAAATTTCATGTCATTTAAGAAAGTTCCATTGCAATCATTTTAAACAAAATAGCAGATTTGCATACTTAACTTTAAACAGTCATAACCTGAGATCTACACCACCTAAAAATATGAATCTTAACAATTTGGAAAGCTTAATAAATATACTTCAAATGTTTACACAGTGCCAAAACATGAATCTAAATGTAAATTTCTCAAACAGTTCATTCTCAACAGCTCTGTTTAGAAAGCAAACAGAATCACAATACAACTTATAAAATTTATAACTCCTAAAATATAAAATTCATGACCATGAAATTTTAACAGTAGCTGGATAATAAGATTATCTACCACTTTGGTATTCAACTCAGCTACATAAAACATCATCTTGACCACGAAATAAATTTCTTAAGAAACATCACAACAGCAGTCTTAACAGTCAAACAGTCCTTTTGCCATTTTTATAACTCTACAACCATCAAGCCTAAAATCATGAAATTTTAACCAGACATCAATCATAAACTCTTAAACATCCCATAAATATTTCAGATTTATTTGACAAGTATAACAGTGGCTACGAAAATGACAAAAATATCTTAACAGATTTGATATGCTTGCACAAAATGATTTTTACAGCAAAATTAATGAACTAAACCATGCCAAAAGATATATCTACTGCATAGAAGATTTCATAAGGAATCCAAAAAGTCCAAAAACACATTCATACGATTTTTCTATGAATTATAACGAATTTCCAAAGTTTCAGCTAGATTCTATAAAAAGAAAAAGAAAAACACTATATCACACTATTCACATGAGTGACGGATTGTGCAGAAAGACCCCTGCCTTCAGTCGAATTGGTGCGTGAAGCCCCTCACGCAATTTGGAGCAGAGGAGGCGACTGAGCTCGCTGTTCCCGGCCGGAGGCTGCTCGTCGGCGTCCGTGGAGGGGTGGAGCAACACCGGGAGTCCGACGCGCACCCTATGGGCTGCTCGGCTCGGCGCGAGGACGACCGTGGTGGCCTGGCCACGTGCGCCGGTGGCACGAGACGACGGCGGCGGGCGGCAGCGGCGCTGCTGCGGCTGTCGGAGCCAGGGAAGAGACGCCCGAGGTACGGCGCGAGATGGGGAAGATGGTGCCGCAGCCGGTTGGAGCGGAGGAAGGCCGGAGCGACGGGAACGGCGGCGGCCGCCGAGCTTCGGCCGGCCATGGCCATGGCGTGCTGCTGCTGCGAGGGAGGAGAAGGAGAGACGGAGGAAGTGAGGAGACGGGAGTGGAGGGTGCTCTGGTGCCTCTCCATTCTGGCCTTGGGCGAGAGAGAGAGGGAGGGGAGGTGGCAGCAAGGTGGAGGGCGAGCTGTGCATGGCTGCCACGTCCGGGACACACGTCGCCCATTGAGACATTAACCCGAACAGGTGGCAGGCGACGTGTACGACGCCTGTTTTGTCAAGATGCAGACCGAATTTTGATTTTTGCCAAACAGCAAATTTGAAGCCCTCGAAACGATCTACAACTTTCGTTCACAACTCAAAATTATTTGAGCAGTGGATTAGTGGTTAATTAATTTCCAAAATGCTAGTGTCAACATTTTGACAATGATTATGGAAACTTAAATTTAACCACCAAAACAGAGTCAAACGACTTCTAACTTTTTGAAAGCTCTTCTTCAAAACATAAGTTCCAATTTTTATGTTTAGAGAAACTTGAGTTGTTTGATAAATTTTTGAGAACGCAGAATGCCAAAGTTGATGACTAGGAAAATTCAGATTTTGAAAGCGTTGAAAGCTTTAACAAAATTAATTTCTAGAGTCATTACTTGACAGACTTAGAGGAAGATTTATACTTGGGTCATTAAACAAAGTTTAAATTAGGATCTATTTCCATAATCTGGAAATTAACACATGGGATGTTACACGACTCGCTGTCCTCGCCGCTCTGCCATCCGTGCACACAGCAGCCCCCACCGTGTAGGGTCCAGTTGCGTCCTCCTCGCCGACTTACCCGAGCATGGGCACGTCCCCACCCTGGGGAGTAGCCTGCTCGTGCTACGCCAGTTCCTCAAGACTGGAGTGCCACGCGACTATGGGCTCATGCAGCACATCCCGAACCACGACGGCCACATGGCCGGCTTTGGTGTGTACAACTTGGCCAATATTGGTCTCCTCTTTTGCTCCGGCGACGACTACGGGATCGCGGAGCTCGTGATTGATGAGGGCCGCGAGCACGCCATGCTGCTCTGCATCGGTGGTTCAATATTGAGGTGGAGAACCCGTTACCTGCCCATGACAGGGAGTGGGTTCCCAACAGTGTTGTCTCCAGATCTGTCATAAAGTGTCTAACTATACCTAACGTAATACACTTCGACTTTGAGTAAGCTTGGGATATTGTATGATTTTCACCCATCTTCTGCGGGATCCTTCCTTAGTGCCTACCACCCGTAGTTAACTCACATATTTCACAATTACATTTAAACAAATGGTGTTATATACTATATTCAAGTGTCATATGTTGTTTTCTTGAATATTTTAAAGTTATTGTTCTCTAATAATTTGATGCTACATAGTAAAGAATATAACTATTTGATGTCTATGTTTTTATATGTATATCACATGTCCTGTTCTATCTTAGAAAGTTAGCTATTTTGTTTTACTACATAATACATATTTTCTTAGCCCTAGGGAAACTTTTAGTTAGTTAAATACATATTGATCTAAGTAAACAGTTAGACTCTCATATCAAATCATTAGGAGTAAGAAGCATGATTGTATTAAAAATATATTGGATTGTTGTTATTGGCGTAGCACACCAATATAACATATGAGAGAGTGAGAAAGAGAGAGTCACATGAATCAAGGGACAAGGGAGTCCGCTCCACCTCCCTCCTCTCCCCTTTTATATGAGAGGTGAGGTGGGAGATTTTTCATTATTTCCCATATTGGGTTTGTATTTATAAAATAAGAAATATGATCTATAAATGGGACTTAAACATTATCTCACAAGCCCTTTCACTATGTAATGACAACCTGAAAACACTAATGGGGTCTCTAACATATAATATGCCCCCAGTAGTAGTCCCTCATATATTCGATTTTGATGAAAAGTATAAGATCCAATAGCTAAATACAACTAAGTGTGACTTAATTACTACACAAACTCGACACATGGCTTTTGTCTATATAGAGATAGTCTAGGGCTGATTTAATCTTAGGCCAGTCTTTGATGCCAACCTTCGCTCGAACCTCCGCTAGCTTGCTCCTTCAGCCTTGAGCCCTTGATATCTTCTTTCCACAATTGAGCATTTACTGAAGACATTGATGTAGTCAAAGTAGATTAATAGGCAAGGTAGTTTGTATATGACCATGGCATGTATTCAAGCTTTCACTAACTGGAGCCATGCCAAGCTTTTGTCTTCAGATGAATTGCTTGTCTAATGCGCTCCTCGCTAGCCCCTCTTGGTTGGCGCTTGTAAGAATTTATTTTGAAGATGATGATGGTGATCCATATGCTCCCAATATTGATGAAGGCAAAGTTTAAGTTGTTGATGGAAACTCATCCGCTCAAAAATGTGGGCAAAGGTGAAGTTGAAAATGCTAATAGGGACCCTTGCTAAAATATTGACGTCGGCAGTGAGTAATTGGTGAATCCCTTCGCCAAAATGTTAGCAAAGGTATAACCGATGATGTTGAAGCTAGTGGTGTAGCTCTTGTCAATATGCTAACAAAGCCATTGTCGATAATGACAAAGTCATCTGTGAATCCCCTTGCCAAACACTGGCTAAGGCATATTCGACACCATTGAAAGCCCTTGTTGATTTTGGCTAATTGATAGAACCTATGGACTAACCTTTGAGCTAAGTGTGTAGACAATGAGGATAGTCCATGTACAAGTAATAGAGATAAATGATGGTTAAGGTGGATGAAGTGACCAAAATATATAATCAAGTGCTTTAACTTAAAAAGAAGGAGAAAAACAAAAATCATGTTGATGAAGGCAAAGGCATCAAATAGGTTTTTGTTTTGGCACTCAAGACACCATATAGGGTGTAAGTGTGGTTCTTATACATAGTAGTGCTTGTAGATGAATCCTACATTATGGATTGTTGGTAGATAGCGGGGTGATAGCCTTGTTGAGTCATTTGTAGTCCACCTCCCGTCTGTAAGCCAAGTAGGACTCGGTTGCTATGGAAATGAAGCTCTGTTCTTGATCTTCCTAATGTAATGTCCCCTATGCATGATCATGGAGTTAATATTTTGCTATAACTAAGTACATAGGAATCTATCTCACCCATTATACTTTCAAGTTACCAAGTCTACAATTCATGATTTATCTCCTATAAGTGTCGCTATGCATAATTCTTATCATCACATTTATCCCTGCTCTAGCTATGATGGTATGTTGATTAGTTGTTTGTAACACCCTAAAAATTTGCACTCTTTGAAAATAGAGGTAAAGTGCTTTAATTATGAATTTTTGCGCTATCTCTCTCCCGCTACATCTACCAAAGAGTGCAACACATAGAAATGAGTGGTGTAGAAATATATCACAGGGTGCAGAAATATGTTTGTAAATTCATGCCTTTGAATTTTATTTATGGAGGTAAAGCTTTGTTTGCTTTGTATGTATGCAAATTGGAATGTGTGTTGTTGCAATGCCGTGATCGAGTTCAGACGGTGAGGAGTTTGGTGGTGACCAGGAGTTCTTTGATCAGGAGTGCTTTGACCAGCAAGACTTTGAGAACCAAGGCAAGTATAGCATGGGACCTACCTTGTTATCCTATTCACCATAATCATGATTTCATGTGCATGTGTTTAATTTGATACCCGTAGTATATTTCCATAGAATTGAAACCCTTTACCTTGACTCCTATGGGTTATGCATATGGGTAGATGGCTAGTGCTTTATGAAATGATACTTGATCCCTGCCAAATGTTATAATACTTTGAATGAATTGGTGAACCTGTTTATGGCAATTGGAACATAATCCTTTTGTAATAACTCACTGTTGGCAAAAGCTGGGACTGACAGTGCTACCATGAAAGCGACATGGCTCTGGCTTTAACTCAGTAATAGGCTCTTTTCTAGCTCGTTAGCGGTTCCCCGAAAGGGCGCATTAGGCTCTTGCCGAGCTGGTTATAGTGCGGCCTCTGTCCGGGTTTGAGCGTAGGCTGCGGTCTTTATGCTACTCGGAATGGGGGCTCTATCACCCCTTGCCAATCCTAGCGGCCCTAATCTTGTTAGACGAGATACTACGAAAGGTTTCATAGTGAACCCCGCCCACTCACCTTGGCAGTGTTATGGGAGTAATTAACCCGGGCAATCGGGGCATCACGACTCACGGGTAAAGATGCACAACCTCTGCAGAGTGTTAAAACTGATATATCAGCTGTGCTCATGGATACGAGCGGCCCGAAAAACTGACGGTTTAATTAATTAACTTGACCAACCTTTATGTTCCTGTTGCCACCATAAGGATGAAGTCTATGTCCTCTTAACTTTGGCAATGGTATGAGTGGGATCACTTGGGGCTTAAGCATAACCTGATGTTACTTAATAATAAAACTTTGACCAACTAAAAGTGCTAAATGCAGTAAGCCGGTGTCAACCTTTTGAGCTTCATAACCCCATGTTATACTGTTGAGTACGAATGTGCTCATGCTTGTTTACTTTTCAATTTTTGGATAAAAATCCCGGATGGGTAATAGAAGCAGGAGGTTATGAGGAGTTTCCTGAAGATTTCTTGGCTTGGTCAACCAGTTGACCTTCCCTGTGAGATGGAGTTCCATGAGAGCTAGTTGTATCTTCTGTTGTTTCATTTATTTATGTAATGGACATATGTACGTTATGTTTTAAACTCTGTGATGGTACTTTGTAATTTGTGAACTTATGTGTGGATTATTTCCTGGGGCACACATAATGTTATGCATCCTATTTCGTCCTTGAAATTGGGTGTGACAAATTGGTATCAGAGCTTGAGTTGACTGTAGGACGCAAGCCTAGGTAGTAAAGGTCGTTTTAGGATCCTTTGCTTCTCTATTTTACTGCTTTCTATCTTGCTCTTGTTATTTATAAAATTATTTATGCTTCTATGTCTTTATTCTATTACTTAAAATGTTGTTCTAATTAAGTTTAAACAAAATTCTGTAGATGCCGCCTGTCATGAGGTCTCGTCGCTTGAGCACCAGGAGCTACCTGTCTCAGTTCACGCCTTAGACTTCCCAGCCAGTGGTGGACATCTCAGATGATGAGATGATGTCCGAGTCTGAGGAGGACCCTGAGGAGGAGCACGTGTTGTTGGAGGACGTCAACACGGAGGACGAACAGGAGTGGATGGACGTGAATCTTGCACCACCAGCTCCACCACCAGCCCCTACACCAGTTGCTTCACCAGTTCCTGCACCAGCTCCTCCACCTTCACCTGTGTCTTCACCGACCCCAGCACCACTCCTCTCACCAGCACCAGCACCAGCACCTGCCCTAGCGACGCCACCAGAGGAGAGCAGCCTGGATGGACAGAGGAGCAGTTCTACAAGTACCCTTCTCCAGCGGCGTACTTCCACAACCTTCTGCTGAAAGTGCTGGAGGATTACTATTCGGATATGGACACCACGGTGAGGTACCTAGTTTCTGAGTTTTCTCACCCTCATGAAGCTAGTTACTGGAAGACACGGGTGGTTGTCTCAGTATGGAATGAAGCTCATGATAGTCAGAAGGTGGAGACTGTCCATGGTCATATAGCTAGGAGGGCTCATGACAGGGACAACATGGAGAATGCAGCTGAGAACGCCTACATCTACTATTATGGACGACGTTACACAACGATGCAGGGCGATGCTTACAGGTTCCTGCCTCGCTATGACACTAGGTTTAATACTTGGTCTATCCAGAACCCTCTTGATCCTGGCTCTACTTTGGACACCACGGTCAGACATCTCAATGAGCTCCAAGGAGCGAATGAGAGTTTACAGGAGGAGTTGAGTGACGAGCAGCAGTCTGTGGCTCGTTTTCAGAAGATGGTGGATGACTTGAGGGCCCAGCTGAACATGACCCCAATGTTTGAGAAGAAGCCACCCAACCACATCATGACTGACGAAGCTCCTTAGAAGATGAAGTCTTTTCCCCTTTGTAATAAAGCGTAGTAGTGCGAGTCTGTCTTAGTCTTGTGTGTTTGTTAAACTTGATGTCAAATTGTTTATTATTATGAACTTGGTTGATTTGGTTCTTTGTTTGAATGTTAGTGTGGGAAATTGTGGGCCTGTCCACAAGTCTCACAAGTTGGATCTTTAGGTTTAATGTTTGGTAATATTAGTTGGGTTGATCTTGTCATATACCTGTTGTGCTGTTTTTCTGGAGCAGTGTTTGTTCATTGCTATATATCTCCAAATCAGTTAATACAATGTTGATGAAACTTTCACACCAGAAACTAGACTTCTGTACCTTTCCAAAGCTGCTTCAACTAACCCCATATCTGCTCTGAGCTAAGAGTTTTTGCTGTTGCAAGTTGGTCTTACTGCGCAGTCTGTGAATCTGAACAGATCTGTTAATTTCGAGTTTTTGACAAATATAGTTACAGAATCTGAAAATCTAATGAACATGAAAGTTGTATAGAACTTTCTTCTATTTCCATCCATATAAGCAGAATTTATGTTTGAGTTCCAGAACTCGAGATATGAGCTTTATACTGCACTGCTGTTGTAATATCATGCCCAGAAAATTTCAGTTTGACACACGCATGTTATATGCATTACAAAGTCACTAAACACTACATCTTTGCTGAAAAACAGATGGACGACAGAGGTGCTAGAGTTCGTGGTCATGGACGTGGAGTTCCTGTTAACCTGCCACCACCACCGCCTGTGGTGTCAGTGGAACAGCTGATGGGCATGCAGGCACAACTGATGCAAGCCATGATGCAGCGCTTGGACAACGAGCCTGTTGGAATTCTACCTCCAGTCCAAGTTAGGGACAAAAGGGGAGAGTTCATGAAGGGACGACCTCCCATCTTCACCCACGCATCCGACCCTTTGGATGCAGATGATTGGCTCCGAGCTGTGGAGAAGCAGCTGAACATAGCGCAGTGCAACGACACGGAAAAGATGTTGTATGCCTCAGGTCAGCTACAAGGGGCAGCCCAAGATTGGTGGGAGTCTTTTCAGTATGGACGCCCTGATGATGCTCCTAACGTAAGTTGGCAGGAGTTTAGAGAGAACTTCAGATCATACCACATTCCTGAAGGTATGATGGAGTTGAAGCAAGAGGAGTTCAGATCCCTCAAGCAAGGTTCCATGACAATGGCAGAGTATCGCGACAGGTTTGCTCAGTTGTCACGCTATGCTCGACATGAAGTGGCTAGGGACAGTGACAAGCAGCGCAGATTCCTTAAGGGCCTCTATGATGGTCTTCAGCTCCAGCTCATGTCAAATGAGTACCCCAACTATCAGACCTTGGTGAATTGCGCTATTGTGATTAACAATAAGCGCCGGGAAATGGAAGCTAAGAAGAGGAAGTTACAGGGTCAGGCTTCGAGCAGCAACACTCGCCCTCGACCCTACCCACAGCAGAGTTTCCAGCAGAGAAACCAAGGGCAGTCTAACCAGTGGAACAGAGGTCAGTTCCCTTAGCGCAACCAGTTCCAGCAACACCCTCAAGGTTAGCAGCAGTATGGGGGCCAGCGCCCGCCTCAGCAGGTCTCTAACCAAGCTCAGCGCCAAGTGAATCCAAATGCTATGGCAGTGAAGAACAACAACCCCAACAACAGTAACAACAACAAGTGTTTGCGTTGTGGGAAAGAAGGGCATATGTCTTACAATTGCCCTGAGAAGCAGAACCAACAAGCACCCCAGAATCAAAACAACCAGCAGAAAGGAAGGTACCAACCACCCCCAAACACTGGAAGAGTGAACCATGTGTCCGCTGAAACCACTCAGGAGGCACCTGAGGTCATGATGGGTACGTTTAATGTCAACTCATTCCCCGCTACCGTACTCTTTGATTCTGGTGCTTCGCATTCTTTCATATCTGAAGCCTTTGTTAGAATGCATAGTATATCTTTACGTGCCATGAAAAACCGTATGCAAGTAAACTCATCGGGGGGGGGGGGTAGTATACCAGCTTCTGTTTGGAGTCCTTCCACTAGACTTACCCTAAGGGGTGTAGATTTTGAAGTGAGTCCAGTTGTGATACCAACAGCTGGAATAGATCTTATTGTGGGAATGGATTGGATGAAACAACACCGAGCTGTGATTCAGTGTCAAGAGAGATGTGTTGTTGTGACATCACCTAATGGGGATAAGATGTGTGTTGAGGTAGAAATGCAAGCACCACCAAAAGCCACTCTGAACCAGTTAACTGAAGAAACCTTTGATGAGGAACAAGTGGTAGAGGAATTTCCGGATGTGTTCCCCGAAGAGTTGCCAGGTATGCCACCTGATCGTGATGTTGAGTTTCTTATTGAACTTCTACCTGGTACTGCACCCATAGCTAAAACACCATATAGAATGGGAGTAAAAGAATTAGAAGAACTGAAGAAACAAATTAGTGAATTGCAAGAAAAGGGTTTTATCCGCCCTAGTTCTTCACCTTGGGGAGCACCGGTTATATTTGTGGATAAGAAAGATGGTACTAGGAGAATGTGTGTGGACTACCGGTCTCTTAATGAAGTTTCTTCAAGAATAAATATCCCTTGCCCAGAATAGATGACTTGTTTGACCAGTTGAAAGGTGCTTGTGTGGTCTCTAAAATAGATCTCCACTCTGGATACCACCAATTAAAAATCCGAGCGGCAGACATACCTAAGACAACCTTTACCACAAGATATGGGCTATATGAGTACACAGTTTTGCCTTTGGGTTGACTAATGCACCTGCGTACTTTATGTACATGATGAACAAGGTGTTCGTGGAGTTTTTGGACAAGTTTGTGGTAGTGTTCATAGATGACATTCTAGTCTTCTCTAAAACTATAGAGGAGCATGCTGAACATCTGAGGATGGTTTTGCAAAAGCTCAGAGAAAATTAGCTGTATGCAAAGAGAAGTAAATGTGTGTTTTGGTTGAGAGAAGTGTCTTTCTTGGGTCACGTGGTCTCTAATGGAGGTATAGCAGTAGACCCAAGTAAGGTACGAGATGTTCTAAACGGGAACCCTCCAACCAATGTTACCGAAATCCGTAGTTTCCTGGGTTTAGCAGGATACTATAGGAGGTTCATTGAAGGGTTTTCAAAACTAGCGAAACCAATGACAACCCTGCTAGAGAAAAGTGCCAAGTTTGTGTGGTCTGACAAATGTCAAATGAACTTTGAAGAGTTGAAGAAAAGGTTGACCACAACCCCAGTACTGACACCACCAGATCTGAACAAGAGTTTCTCAATCTACTGTGATGCCTCTCGTCTAGGCCTTGGATGTGTGCTTATGCAAGAAGGGAAAGTTGTGGCATATGCATCCAGGCAGTTGAGAAAGCATGAGCTGAATTATCCTACTCATGACTTGGAATTGGCAGCAGTAGTACATGCTCTAAAGATATGGAGACATTATCTAATAGGGCATAAGTGTGATATCTATACAGATCATTAAAGTTTGAAATATATCTTCACACAGTCAGATCTGAATCTGAGACAACATCGTTGGCTTGAGCTGATCAAAGATTATGAGTTGGAAGTGCATTACCATCCAGGTAAGGCTAATGTAGTGGCCGATGCACTGAGCAGGAAGAGTTATGCTAATGCTTTAAGAATGAAGCTTATGCCTGCTGAATTGTGTGCTGATATGGAATCTCTTAATTTGGAATTTACCATTAATACCATGGAGATGAACCTAGAACCCACCCTAGAACAAGAGATACGTAAGGGTCAGTTGGAAGATCCGAGATGGAAAGAAATTGCAGAGAACATAGTGCTAGGAAAAGCACCAGGTTTCAGGATGGATGATGATGGTACGTTGTGGTTTGGAAAGAGAATATGTGTTCCCGAAGTAAAGTCTATCCGTGATGCTATACTTCGAGAAGCGCATGATTCTTCTTACTCTATACATCCTGGAAGTACTAAGATGTACCTATATCTAAAAGAAAAGTATTGGTGGTACAGATTAAAAAGGGATGTAGCAGAGTATGTAGCCTTGTGTGACACATGTCAAAGGGTAAAGGCAGAACATCAAAGACCTGCCGGTTTACTTCAGCCAATGAAAATACCTGAGTGGAAATGGGAAGAACTAGGAATGGACTTTATTGTCGGTTTGCCACGCACACAGAGAGGATATGACTCGATCTGGGTGATCATGGACCATTTGACTAAAGTTGCTCACTTCCTACCAGTGAAGACTAACTACTCAGGCGCAAGACTAGCAGAACTATATATGGAGAGGATAGTATGCTTACATGGAGTCCCTAAGAAGATTGTATCTGACAGAGATACTCAATTCACATCACAGTTCTGGCAGAAATTACATGAGTCTTTGGGAACAAAATTGACTTTCAGTACAACATATCATCCACAGACTGATGGACAAACAGAAAGGACAAACCAAATATTGGAATACATGTTGAGCGCATGTGCATTACAACATGGTGCCAGTTGGGACAAGAGTTTGCCCTATGCTGAGTTTTCTTACAACAACAGTTATCAAAATAGTCTAAAAATGGCACCCAATGAGGCTCTGTATGGGCGTAAGTGTAGAACTCCTTTATTCTGGAACCAAACCGGAGAGACTCAGGTGTTTGGACCGGATCTTCTTTGAGATGCAGAAGAACAAGTAAGAAAAATAAGAGATAACTTAAAAGTGGCACAATCCCGCCAAAAGAGCTACACAGACACCCGCAGAAGGGGTCTGTCATTCGTTATTGGAGATTATGTGTATTTGAAAGTGTCTCCAATGAGAAGTGTAAAGAGGTTCAATATGAAAGGAAAGCTAGCTCCAAGATATGTTGGACCTTTCAAAATTCTCGTGAGACGTGGAGAGGTAGCTTATCAGTTAGAGTTACCTGAGAATTTGTCAGGAGTACATGATGTTTTCCATGTGTCTCAGTTGAAGAAGTGCTTAAGGGTACCTGAGGAGCAGATCCCTCTAGAAGAGCTTACTATAAAGGAAGATCTCACATATGAAGAGTACCCGATAAGAATCTTGGAAACAGCAGAAAGGTTTACCAGGAGCCGTGTTATAAAGATGTGCAAGGTTCAGTGGAACCGGTACTCGGAAGACGAGGCTACTTGGGAAAGAGAAGAAGACCTGAGAAAGTCTTATCCACAGCTGTTCGAGTGAGTTGTGTGAATCTCGAGGACGAGATTCCATTTAAGGGGGGTAGAATTGTAACACCCAAAATCTTGTTGGCATTTAAAATAATAGAAAATGATTTATTAAAGAATTTTGTGAGCATTTCATTTAGTGAAATAATAAAATTATTGGAAATAAAATCAAATCCTTAGTTAGTAACATGATGATGCATACATGCTGCTCCACTTTTTTATCTTGTGGTGTCTGTGTTCAAACAAAATTCAAATGAATTCAAAAGGGTTTTAAAAAGGTTTTGGAAAAAAGAAATAATAAAAAAAATAATCTCTCTCTCCCTCCCCTTTTCTGCTTTTGGCCCGAAAGCCCACTCCCTCGCTCCCTCCTTCCTGTCTTCCTGCCGGCCCAGCAAAAGGCCGAGGCCCAGCTCCGCCTCACGGCCCAACCGAGTGGCCAACTGCCCTCTCTCTCCCTCTCTCTGTCAAACAGAACCCACCTGTCGGCGCCGTCTCCCACCTCCCTCTCTCTGCTCCCTCGCGCGACGCAGAGCACCGCAAGCCACAACCGCCGCGTCGCCCTGACAACCGCCCGCGTATCAGCCGCTCCCACTCCCCCACGTCTCGCCCACGTTGCCGCAACGGCTCCGACCATCCCGCACTCCCTCTCTCGCTCTTTAAAGCCAAGCGCAGCCCCATCTCTCCCTTCCGTTTACCTCTGTCCCTCTGCCGAACGCCGCCACCGCCGTTGTCGCAGAGAAGCCTCACCGGAGCTCTAAATCCGCCTCGGTGAGTTCCGTTCCGTGTCCACGTTCTCCCCGCGAACCTCCTCGGCCTTATTCCTCCATCTAACTCCTAGTCAGTGACCACAGAACGCATGCTGGCGCGAGCTCTGCTGACGCCGACCGCCGTCGCACGCCGATCGCCTGCACCGAGCCTTCTCCGTCCTCTACGTCGACTCGGTGAGCTTCGCCATCACTCCCTCTTCCTCCCTGAGTCTTTAATTTGGCGAATTTCGGTCCCGGTGGCACTGCCCGCGTGCACCGTATGCCGCCGGCCATGGCGTACACGGTGCCTGGCTGTCCCCCTCTCTCTGCGTTCTTTTTAGTGCCGCCTTGAGGATCGCCGTGAGCTCCTCTGCCTTCCCATGCCTTTAATTTGGCGGTCTATGGTCTCTAGGACCTTACCCGCGAGCACCCCGCGCCGCCGTCAATGGCGCCGCCGTGGGCTTCACACCCCGGCCGCGCACCGCCTCGCCCGTTTGCCCTACCGGCACCGCAGGGGCGCATCACACCTCCGTATGCCCCATTTCGACCTATAAAGCTCTGTATCGCCTCGCCCGCACGACACCGAGAGCTCCGGCCATAGCGCCGCCACAGAACACCCTACTCCGGCCTTCCACTGCCACACCCGAGCACGCCAACGCACTGGCAAGATCACGCTGATCATTCCCATGCGTTTGGTTGTTGCGGAGGTGGTCGGGGGCACCTTCCCCTCGTTTGCCGGCGAGCTCCGAGCTCTGCCAACCATGGCGGCCGCCGTGGAACTGGACAACTCTCTGCTCTGGCCGGCGGGTTTCTCTCTCCCTCCCTCTGATCCGTTCTGAGCCGTCCGATCCAAGACCAACGACCAAGATTAGATACCCCTTCGGGGTTAAGTGGATGGTCCACCGTGGACCCGTGGACCCTCAGGCCCGCGCTGAGTCGGCGGGTGCACGCACTATGCAGTGCACCACGCCAACCCCGAGCCGCCACGTGGCAACTCTGCCGGCCCCGCGCCACAGCCCTAGCGCATTAGCGAGTTTACGCTTTCTCTATTCCAAAGCGTAACTCCGATCGGTTTAATTAATTTTGGGAAATAAATAGAAATTCACTATTTACATATTTGCCACTGCACTGTTTTGCTTATAAAAACTTTATTTTAACTCCGATTTGAAGGATTCGAGTTGCGTTAGATTCGTAATGAATTTCTCTACATGTTACACCATTTGTTAGTCATGTCTGAAATATTTAAATTGACGTTAAATTTAAATAATAAAGATGCTCTTAGAGAACTAGTTAAATTCATATCTTTTGCCGTTTAAATCCGATTTTCGTGAAATCCGCGTTGAAATGATCGTAGCAGGGCGTAGTATCTTTTTATAAACTGTTTATCTTCTGTTTACTGTTGCTGGTGTACTGTTCTAATAATAGCTTTGTTTGCTTTGTATGTATGCAAATTGGAATGTGTGTTGTTGCAATGCCGTGATCGAGTTCAGACGGTGAGGAGTTTGGTGGTGACCAGGAGTTCTTTGATCAGGAGTGCTTTGACCAGCAAGACTTTGAGAACCAAGGCAAGTATAGCATGGGACCTACCTTGTTATCCTATTCACCATAATCATGATTTCATGTGCATGTGTTTAATTTGATACCCGTAGTATATTTCCATAGAATTGAAACCCTTTACCTTGACTCCTATGGGTTATGCATATGGGTAGATGGCTAGTGCTTTATGAAATGATACTTGATCCCTGCCAAATGTTATAATACTTTGAATGAATTGGTGAACCTGTTTATGGCAATTGGAACATAATCCTTTTGTAATAACTCACTGTTGGCAAAAGCTGGGACTGACAGTGCTACCATGAAAGCGACATGGCTCTGACTTTAACTCAGTAATAGGCTCTTTTCTAGCTCGTTAGCGGTTCCCCGAAAGGGCGCATTAGGCTCTTGCCGAGCTGGTTATAGTGCGGCCTCTGTCCGGGTTTGAGCGTAGGCTGCGGTCTTTATGCTACTCGGAATGGGGGCTCTATCACCCCTTGCCAATCCTAGCGGCCCTAATCTTGTTAGACGAGATACTACGAAAGGTTTCATAGTGAACCCCGCCCACTCACCTTGGCAGTGTTATGGGAGTAATTAACCCGGGCAATCGGGGCATCACGACTCACGGGTAAAGATGCACAACCTCTGCAGAGTGTTAAAACTGATATATCAGCTGTGCTCATGGATACGAGCGGCCCGAAAAACTGACGGTTTAATTAATTAACTTGACCAACCTTTATGTTCCTGTTGCCACCATAAGGATGAAGTCTATGTCCTCTTAACTTTGGCAATGGTATGAGTGGGATCACTTGGGGCTTAAGCATAACCTGATGTTACTTAATAATAAAACTTTGACCAACTAAAAGTGCTAAATGCAGTAAGCCGGTGTCAACCTTTTGAGCTTCATAACCCCATGTTATACTGTTGAGTACGAATGTGCTCATGCTTGTTTACTTTTCAATTTTTGGATAAAAATCCCGGATGGGTAATAGAAGCAGGAGGTTATGAGGAGTTTCCTGAAGATTTCTTGGCTTGGTCAACCAGTTGACCTTCCCTGTGAGATGGAGTTCCATGAGAGCTAGTTGTATCTTCTGTTGTTTCATTTATTTATGTAATGGACATATGTACGTTATGTTTTAAACTCTGTGATGGTACTTTGTAATTTGTGAACTTATGTGTGGATTATTTCCTGGGGCACACATAATGTTATGCATCCTATTTCGTCCTTGAAATTGGGTGTGACAGCCTCCCCATCACCAAACCCTACCCCAGCCGTCGCGCCTTCACTCCGCGCCGCCTCTCCACCACCACAGCCGCGTCAATCCAGACCGCCGCCCGACCCCGACCTCCAGCAGTCACCGCCGATCTATCCATCGCCGCGCCGCCACCCCACCTCTAGCAGCCGCATCCCCGCCACCACCGCGTCCGCGCTCCGTGCCTCGCATCCCCGCCACCACCACGTCCGCGCTCCGCGCCCTGCGCCCCGCGCGACTTCCTCGCATCCACACGCGCTCGCCGAGTCCGTGCTCCACTTGGCTTCCTCGCGCTCGCTCAGCCGCCGCGCCACCTTCCCACCAGGAGCCGCGCCCGATCCATCCGCCCCTCGCCGGCTCCCTCCGTCAGACATGAGGTTTGCGCTCCGTCAGCCACAAGGGATCGCGACCCCGTCTGACGTTCGTCATCCGTGATCGCGGCCTGACCCGACGACGATGTACACGATCCAGCTGCAACACCGGCACCCGCGCGACCCACGTCCTCGCCTCGTTCGTCCTCGTTGACCGGGCGCGATCAGATCGCGTGCTTCGTCGGCCACCACGCTTTGCCTCGATGGACTTCCCTAAGTTTGCGGGGAAATCGGATCCTGTGGCCTTCGTCGACCAGTACGACTCCTTCCGCCGGGAGCGCATCATGGAGGAAGAAAAAGTGTGGAAGGCTTCCCGCAATTTGGAAGGTGACACCTAGGTTTGGTTCCTCCAAGTCCAGTAGGATGAAGGCACCTCGGCGTGGCGTCGCTTCACGAAGCTCCTGC
>CM039136.1:7627749-7694506 GCA_022036555.1 Microstegium vimineum
GTCTGGCTCTCTCTCTCTCTTTTCTCTTCCCCGACCCACTCCCTCTCTTTCTCTCTGCCGGCCCAGCAAAAGGCCGAAGCCCAACCAGCCCACCCGAGCGCCAACTGCCTCCTCCATCTCTCTGACCATCGGGCCCTACCTGTCGGCGCCATCCCCCAACCGTCCCCTTCTCTCTCTGTCTCGCTGATCGGATGGCCCCACCCGTCAGATCCTCCCCCAACCTCCCCTCCGCTCTGTTCGGCCGAGTGCGCGTGGACGAGCGCGCCGAGTCCGGCAACCGCCCGCGCGTGCCCCGCTCCCACTCCCCATGCCTCGCCCACGTTGCCGCAACGGCTCCGCACGCCCCGCACTTCCCCTTCCGCGCTATAAAGCGGAGCACCGCCCCCTGCTCTCCCTTTCCACCGTACTGCCGAACGCCGCCACCGTCGCTGAGGAGGCCACACCGGAGCCTAATTCGCCTCGGTGAGCCCCGTTCCTTATCCATGTTCTCCCCGCGAACCTCCTCGGCCTTATTCCCCCTCTAACTCCTAGTCAGTGACCACAGAACGCACGTCGGCGCGAGCTCTGCCGATGCCGACCGCCGTTGCACGCCGACCGCCTGCACCGAACCGTCTCCGTCCTCTACGTCGACTCGGTGAGTTTCGCCATCACCCCCTCTTCCTCCCTGAGTCTTGAATTTGGCGAATTTTGGTCCCGGTGGCACTGCCCGCGTGCACCGTACGCCGCCGGCAATGGCGTACACGGTGCCCGGCTGTCTCCCTCTCTGTGTGTTCTTTTTAGTGCCGCCTTGAGAATCGCCGTGAGCTCTTTTCCCTTCCCATGCCTCCAATTCGTTGGATTGTGGCCTCTAGGGCCATACCCGCGTGTACCCCGCGCCGCCGTCAATGGCACCGCCGTGGGCAGCACACTCCGGCCAACCACCGCCTCGCCCGGTTACCCTATCGACACCGCAAGGTCACGCCGCACCTCCCAGTGCTCTCAATTCGACTTCTAGCCCCGTGAATAGCCACACCCGCACACACCGAACGATCCGGCCATGGCGCCGCCGTGTGCGCCATGCTCCGGCCGTCCGCTGCCTCGTCTGGGAACCCCATCGAATCCGCACAGGCACGTGGAACACTCCGGTGTTCCTGGTTGAAACCGAGGTGGACGGGAACGTCACACCGAAGTTCGCCGGCGAGCTCGGCCCTCTGCTGGCCACGGCGCCGCCGCGCTCTCTTCCTCTCCGGCCGACTCTTTCTCTCTCCCTCCCTCTTATCCGTTCTGAGCCGTCCGATCCAAGACCAACGACCAAGATTAGGTACCCTTTCGGGGTTAAGTGGATGGTCCACCATGGATCCGTGGACCCTCGGGCCCGCGCTGAGTCGGCAGGTGCACGCACTGTGCAGTGCACCGCGCCAACCCCGAGCCGCCACGTGGCAGCTCTGCTAGCCCCGCGCCTCTGCCCTGGCGCATTAGCGAGAATACGCTTTCTCTGTTCAAAACCGTAGTTCTGTTCGGATTATTTTATTTTGGAAAATTAAAAGGAAATTCAGTATTTACAGATTTGCCATTGCATTGTTTTGCTTATAAAAACTTTGTTTTAACTCCGATTTGGGCGTTTCGAATTGCGTTAGATTCATAATGAAATTATCTACATGTTAAAACATCTGTTAGTAATGTTTGAAATATTTAAATTCAAGGTTAATTTAAATACTAAAGATGCTCTTAGAGAACTAGTTTAAATCATATCTTTTGCGTTTTAAATCCGATTTTCGTGAAATTCTTGTTGAAATGATCGTAGCAGTGCCTAGTATCTTTTTTATAAACCTTTTAACTCTGTTTAATGTTGCTGGTTTACTGTTCTAATAGTAGTTTTGTTTGCTTTGTATGTATGCAAATTGGAATGCGTGTGGTTGCAATGCCGTGATCGAGTTCAGACGGTGAGGAGTTTGGTTGTGACCAGGAGTTCTTTGATCAGGAGTGCTTTGACCAGCAAGACTTTGAGAACCAAGGCAAGTATAGCATGGGACCTACCTTGTTATCCTATTCACCATAATCATAATTTCATGTGCATGTGTTTAATTGATACCCGTAGTATATTTCCCTAGAATTGAAATCCCTTTACCTTGACTCCTATGGGCTATGCATATGGGTAGATGGCTAGTGCTTTATGAAATGATACTTGATCCCTGCCAAATGTTATAATGCTTTGAATGAAATGGTGATCCTGTTTATGGCAATTGGAACATAACCCTTATATAATAACTCACTGTTGGCAAAAGCTGGGACTGACAGTGCTAGCGTGAGAGCTACATGGCTCTGGCTTTAACTTAGTAGTAGGCTCTTTTCTAGCTCGTTAGCGGTTACCCGAAAGGGCGCATTAGGCTCTTGCCGAGCTGGTTATAGTGCGGCCTCTGTCCGGGTTTGAGCGTAGGCTGTGGTCTTTATGCTACTCGGAAGGGGGGCTCTCTATCACCCCTTGCCAATCCTAGCGGCCCTAATCTTGTTAGACGAGATACTATGAAAGGTTTCATAGTGAACCCCGCCCACTCACCTTGGCAGTGTTATGGGAGTAATTAAACCGGGCATTCGGGGCATCACGACTCACGGGTAAAGATGCACAACCTCTGCAGAGTGTTAAAACTGATATATCAGCCGTGCTTACGGTTACGAGCGGCCCGGAAAACTAACGGTTTAATTAATTAACGTGACCAACCTTTATGTTCCTGTTGCCACTTTAATGATGATGTTTATGATCTCTTAACTTTGGCAAGGATATAAGTGGGATCATTTGGGGCTTAAGCATAACCTGATGTTACTTAGTAATAAAACATTGACCAACTAAAAGTGCTAAATGCAGTAAGCCAGTGTCAACCTTTTGAGCTTCATAGCCCCATGTTATACTGTTGAGTACGATTGTGCTCACGCTTGTTTACTTTTCAATTTTTGGATAAAAATCCCGGATGGGTAACAGAAGCAGGAGGCTATGAGGAGTTTTCTGGAGATTACTAGGCTTGGTCAACCAGTTGACCTTCCCTGTGAGATGGAGCCTGAGAGCTAGTGTATCTTCCGTTGTTTTATTTGTTTATGTAATGGATATATGTACGCTATGTATTAAACTCTGTGATGGTACTTTGTAATTTGTGAACTTATGTGTGGATTATTTCCTGGGCACACATAATGTTATGCATCCTATTTCGTCCTTGAATATGGGTGCGACAAATTGGTATCAAAGCGGGGTTGACTGTAGGACGCAAGCCTAGGTAGTAATGGTTGTATTAGGATCCTTTGCTTCTCTATTTTACTGCTTCTATCTTGCTCTTGTTATTTAAAAAATTATTCATGCTTCTATGTCTTTATTATATTACTTAAAATGTTGTTCTAATTAAGTTTAAACAAAATTCTGTAGATGTCGCCTGTCACGAGGTCTCGTCGCCTGAGCACCAGGAGCTACCTGTCTCAGTTCACGCCTCAGACTTCCCAGCCAGTGGTGGACATCTCAGATGATGAGATGATGTCCGAGTCTGAGGAGGACCCAGAGGAGGAGCACGTGTTGGTGGAGGACGTCAACACGGAAGATGAACAGGAGTGGATGGACGTGAATCTTGCACCACCAGCTCCACCACCAGCCCCTACACCAGTTGCTTCACCAGTTCCTGCACCAGCTCCTGCACCTTCGCCTCAGTCTTCACCGACCCCAGCACCACTCCTTTCACCAGCACCTGCACCTGCCCTAGCGACGCCACCAGAGGAGGAGCAGCCTGGATGGACCGAGGAGCAGTTCTACAAGTACCCTTCCCTAGCGGCGTACTACCGCAATCTGCTGCTGAAAGTGCTAGAGGATTACTATCCGGATATGGACACCACGGTGAGGTACCTAGTTTCTGAGTTTTCTCACCCTCATGAAGCTAGTTACTGGAAGGCACAGGTGGTTGTCTCGGTATGGAATGAAGCTCACGACAGTCAGAAGGTAGAGACTGTCCAAGGTCATATAGCCAGGAGGGCTCATGACAGGGACAGCATGGAGAATGCAGTTGAGAACGCCTACATCTACTACCATGGATGTCGCTATGCAGGGCGATTCTTACAGGTTCCTGCCTCGCTATGACACTAGGTTTAATACTTGGTCTATCCAGAACCCGCCTGATCCTGGCTCTACCTTGGACACCACTGTCAGACATCTCAATGTGCTCCAAGGGGTGAATGAGAGATTACAGGAGGAGTTGCGTGACGAGCAGCAGTCTGTGGCTCGTTTTCAGAAGATGTTGGATGACCTGAGGGCCCAGCTGAGCATGGCCCCAATGTTTGAGAAGAAGCCACCAACCACATCATGATCGATGAAACTCCATAGAAGATGAAGCCTTTTTCCCCTTTGTAATAAAGCGTAGTAGTGCGAGTCTATCTTAGTCTTTTGTGATTAATGAACTTGATGTATTAATGTTTGTGATTATGAACTTGGTTGATTTGGTTCTTTGTTTTAATGATAGTGTGGGAAATTTTGGGCATGTCCACAAGTCTCACAAGTTGGATTTTTAGGTTTAATGTTTGATAATATCAGTTGGGTTGATCTTGTCATATATCTGTTGTGCTGTTTTTCTGGAGCAGTATCTGTTCTTTGCTATATCTCTCCAGATCCGTAAATGTTTTGTTGATGAAACTTTCACACCAGAAACTAGACTTCTGCACCTTTCCAACGCCGCCTGAACCAACCCCATATCTGTTCGGAGCTAAGAGTTTTTTCTGTTGTAAGTTGGTCTTACTGCGCAGTCTGTGAATCTGAACAGATCTGTTTGTTTCGAGTTTTCGACAAATATAGTTACAGAATCTGAAAATCATATGAACACGAAACTTGTAGAGAGCTTTCTGATCTTTCCAGCCATATAAGCAAAATTTCTGTTTGAGTTCCAGAACTCGATATATGAGCTTTTTACTGCAACGTTGTTGTAACATCATGCCCAGAAAATTTCAGATTGCTCTACTTATGACACAGGCATGTTATATGCAATACAAACACTTCTAAACTTTACATCTTTGATGAAAAACAGATGGATGGCAGAGGTGCTAGAGTTTGTGGTCGTGGATGTGGCCGTGGACGTGGAGTTCCTGTCAACCCGCCACCACCACCGCCTGCTGTGTCAGTGGAACAAGTGATGGGTATGCAGACACAACTGATGCAAGCCATGATGCAGCGCTTGGACAACGAGCCTGTTGGAATTCTACCTCCAGTCCAAGTTAGGGACAAAAGAGGAGAGTTCATGAAAGGACGACCTCCCGTCTTCACCCACGCATCTGACCCTTTGATGCAGATGATTGGCTCCGAGCTGTGGAGAAGCAGCTGAACATAGCGCAGTGCAATGACACTGAAAAGGTGTTGTATGCCTCCGGTCAGCTACAAGGGGCAGCCCAAGATTGGTGGGAGTCCTTCCAGTATGGACGTCCCCATGATGCTCCTGATGTCAGTTGGCAGGAGTTCAGAGATAACTTCAGATCATACCACATTCCTGAAGGTATGATGGAGTTGAAGCAAGACGAGTTCAGATCTCTTAGGCAAGGTTTGATGATAGTGGGTGAGTATCGCGACAAGTTTACTCAGTTGTCGCGCTATGCTCCACATGAAGTGGCTAGGGACAGTGATAAGCAGCGCAAATTCTTGAAGGGATTGTATGATGGTCTTCAGCTCCAGCTCATGTCAAATGAGTACCCCAACTATCAGACCTTGGTGAACCGCGCTATTGTGATTGACAATAAGCGCCGGGAAATGGAAACTAAGAAGAGGAAGCTACAGGGTCAGGCTTCGAGCAGCAACACTCGCTCTCGACCCTACCCGCAGCAGAGTTTTCAGCAGAGAAACCAAGGGCAGCCTAACCAGTGGAACAGAGGTCAGTTCCCTCAGCGCAACCAGTTCCAACAACGCCCTCAAGGTTAGCAGCAGTTTGGAGGCCAGCGCCCACCTCAGCAGGTCTCTAACCAAACTCAGCGCCAGGTGAATCCAAATACTCTGGCAGTGAAGAACAACAACCCCAACAACAGTAACAACAACAAGTGTTTCCGTTGTGGGAAAGAAGGGCATATGTCTTACAATTGCCCTGAGAAGCAGAACCAGCAGGCACCCCAGAATCAGAACAACCAGCAGAAAGGAAGGTACCAACCACCCCCAAACACTAGAAGAGTGAACCATGTGTCCGCTGAAACCACTCAGGAGGCACCTGAGGTCATGATGGGTACGTTTAATGTCAACTCATTCCCCGCTACCGTACTCTTTGATTCTGGTGCTTCGCATTCTTTCATATCTGAAGCTTTTGTTAGAATGCATAGTATAACTTTACGTGCCATGAAAAACCGTATGCAAGTAAATTCACCGGGGGTAGCATACCAGCTTCTGTTTGGAGTCCTTCCACTAGACTTACCCTAAGGGGGGTAGACTTTGAAGTTTGTCCAGTTGTGATACCCACAGCTGGAATAGATCTTATTATGGGAATGGATTGGATGAAACAACATCGTGCAGTGATTCAGTGTCAAGAGAGATGTGTTGTTGTGACATCACCTAATGGGGATAGGATGTGTGTTGAGGTAGAAATGCAAGTACCACCAAAAGCCACTCTGAACCAGTTATCTGAAGATACCTTTGATGAGGAACAAGTGGTAGAGGAGTTTCCGGATGTGTTCCCGAAGAGTTGCCAGGTATGCCACCTGATCGTGATGTTGAGTTTCTTATTGAACTTCTACCTGGAACTGCACCCATAGCTAAAAGACCATATAGAATGGGAGTAAAAGAATTATAAGAACTTAAGAAACAAATTAGTGAATTGCAAGAAAACGGTTTTATCCGCCCTAGTTCTTCACCCTGGGGAGCACCAGTTATATTTGTGGATAAGAAAGATGGTACTAGGAGAATGTGTGTGGATTACCGATCTCTTAATGAAGTTACCATCAAGAATAAGTATCCCTTGCCCAGAATAGATAACTTGTTTGATCAGTTGAAAGGTGCTTGTGTGTTCTCTAAAATAGATCTCCGCTCTGGATACCACCAATTAAAAATCCGAGCGGTAGACATACCTAAGACAGCCTTTACCACAAGATATGGGCTATATGAGTATACGGTCATGTCCTTCGGGTTGACTAATGCACCTGCGTACTTTATGTACATGATGAACAAGGTGTTCATGGAGTTTTGGACAAGTTTGTGGTAGTGTTCATAGATGACATTCTAGTCTTCTCTAAAACTGAAGAGGAGCATGCTGAACATCTGAGGATGGTTTTGCAAAAGCTCAGAGAAAATCAGTTGTATGCGAAGAGAAGTAAATGTGAGTTTTGGTTGAAAGAAGTGTATTTCTTGGGTCACGTGGTCTCTAATGGAGGTATAGCAGTAGACCCAAGTAAGGTACGAGATGTTCTAAACTGGAACCCTCCAACCAATGTTACCGAAATCTGTAGTTTCCTGGGTTTAGCAGGATACTATAGGAGGTTCATTAAAGGGTTTTCAAAACTAGCGAAACCAATGACAACCCTGCTAGAGAAAAGTGCCAAGTTTGTGTGGTCTGACAAATGTCAAACGAACTTTGAAGAGTTGAAGAAAAGTTTGACCACAACCCCAGTACTGACACTACCAGATCTGAACAAGAGTTTCTCAATCTATTGTGATGCCTCTCGTCTAAGTCTTGGATGTGTGCTTATGCAAGAAGGAAAAGTTGTGGCATATGCATCTAGGCAGTTGAGGAAGCATGAGCTGAATTATCCTACTCATGACTTGGAATTGGCAGCATTGGTACATGCTCTAAAGATATGGAGACATTATCTAATAGGGCATAAGTGTGATATCTATACAGATCATAAGAGTTTGAAATATATTTTCACTCAGTCAGATCTGAATCTGAGACAACGTCGTTGGCTTGAGATGATCAAAGATTATGAGTTGGAAGTGCATTACCATCCAGGTAAGGCTAATGTAGTAGCTGACGCACTTAGCAGAAAGAGTTATGCTAATGCTTTAAGAATGAAGCTTATGCCTGTTGAATTGTGTGCTGATATGGAATATCTCAATTTGGGATTTACCATTAATACAGTGGAGATGACCATAGAACCCACTCTAGAACAAGAGATACGTAAGGGTCAGTTGGAAGATCCGAGACTGAAAGACATTGCAGAGAATATAGTGCTAGGGAAAGCACCAGGTTTCAAGATGGATGATGATGGTACGTTGTGGTTTGGAAAGAGAATATGTGTTCCCGAAGTGAAGTCTATCCGTGATGCCATACTTCGAGAAGCACATGATTCTTCTTACTCTATACATCCTGGAAGTACTAAGATGTACCTAGATCTAAAAGAAAAGTATTGGTGGTACGGATTAAAAAGGGATGTAGCAGAGTATGTAGCCTTGTGTGACACATGTCAAAGGGTAAAGGCAGAACATCAAAGACCTGCCGGTTTACTTCAGCCAATGAAAATACCTGAGTGGAAATGGGAAGAACTAGGAATGGAATTTATTGTCGGTTTGCCACGTACACAGAGAGGATATGACTCGATCTGGGTGATCGTGGACCATTTGACTAAAGTTGCTCACTTCCTACCAGTGAAGACTAACTACTCAGGCGCAAGACTAGCAGAACTATATATGGAGAGGATAGTATGCTTACATGGAGTCCCTAAGAAGATTATATCTGACAGAGATACTCAATTCACATCACAGTTCTGGCAGAAATTACATGAGTCTTTGGGAACAAAATTGACTTTCACTACAACATATCATCCACAGATTGATGGACAAACAGAAAGGACAAACCAAATACTGGAGGATATGTTGAGAGCATGTGCATTACAACATGGTGCCAGTTGGGACAAGAGTTTGCCCTATGCTGAATTTTCATACAACAACAGCTATCAGAATAGTCTGAAAATGGCACCAAATGAGGCTCTGTATGAGCGTAAGTGCAGAACTCCTTTATTCTAGAACCAAACCGGAGAGACTCAGGTGTTTGGACCAGATGTTCTTCGAGATGCAGAAGAACAAGTAAGAAAAATAAGAGATAACCTAAGAGTTGCACAATCCCGCCAAAAGAGCTACACAGACACCCGCAGAAGGGGTCTGTCATTCGAGATTGGAGATTATGTGTATTTGAAAGTGTCTCCAATGAGAAGTGTAAAGAGATTTGTCACACCCAATTTCATGGACGAAATAGGATGCATAACATTATGTGTGCCCAGGGATAATCCACACATAAGTTCACAAATTACAAAGTACCATCACAGAGTTTAATACATAACGACATATATCCATTACAAGAATAAATAAAACAAAAGAAGATACACTAGCTCTTGAGGCTCCATCTCACACGGATAGGTCAACTAGTTGACCAAGCCTAGTAGTCTTCAGGAAACTCCTCGTAGCCTCCTGCTTCTGTTACCCATCCGGGATTTTTATCCAAAATTGAAAAGAAAACAAGCGTGAGTACACTCGTACTCAGCAGTATAACATGGGGTTATGAAGCTCAACAGGCTGACACTGGCTTACTGCATTTAGCACTTTTAGTTGGTCAAAGTTTTATTAACAAGTATCATCAGGTTATGCTTATGCCCCAAATGATCCCACTTATACCACTACCAAAGTTTAAAGAATCATAACTATTATCATTAAAGTGGTGACAACAGGAACATAAAGGTTGGTCAAGTTAATTAATTAAACCATCGGTTTTCCGGGCCGCTCGTGACCGTGAGCACGGCTGATATATCAGTTTTAACACTCTGCAGAGGTTGTGCATCTTTACCCGTGAGTCGTGATGCCCCGAATGCCCGGGTTAATTACTCCCATAACACTGCCAAGGTGAGTGGGCGGGGTTCACTATGAAACCTTTCATAGTATCTCGTCTAACAAGATTAGGGCCGCTAGGATTGGCAAGGGGCGATAGAGCTCCCCTTCCGAGTAGCATAACGACCCGCAGCCTACGCTCAAACTCGGACAGAGGCCGCACTATAACCAGCTCGGCAAGAGCCTATTGCGCCCTTTCGGGTAACCGCTAACGAGCTAGAAAAGAGCCTACTACTAAGTTAAAGCCAGAGCCATGTAGCTCCCACGGTAGCACTGTCAGTCCCAGCTTTGGCCAACAGTGAGTTATTAAAAGGGTTATGTTCCAATTGCCAAAACAGGATCACCAATTCATTCAAAGTTTTATAACCTTTGGCAGGGATCAAGTATTCATTTATATATAGCACTAGCCATCTACCCATATGCATATCCCCTAGGGAACAAGGTAAAGGATTTCAATTCTAGGGAATTAACTACGGGTATCAAATTAAACACATGCACATGAAAAGATAATTATGGTGAATAGGATAACAAGGAAAGTCCCATGCTATACTTGCCTTGGTTCTCACAGTCCTGCTGGTCAAAACTCTCCTGATCAAAGAACTCTTGATCACCAACAAACTCCTCACTGCCTGAACTCGATCACGACATTGCAACAACACGCATTCCAATTGCATACATACAAAGCAAACAGGTCTAATATTAGAACAATACACCAATAACAATAAATAGAGTTAAAAGGTTTATAAAAATATACTACGCATTGCTACGATCATTTCAACACGAATTTCACGAAAATCGGATTTTAAACGCAAAAGATATGAATTTAACTGGTTCTCTAGGAGCATTTTTAGTATTTGAATTACCATTGAAATTAAATAATTCAAACATGAACAACAGATGTTTTAACATGTAGAGAATTTCATTACGAACCTAACGCAACTCGAATCGTCCAAATCGGAGTTAAAATAAAGATTTTATAAACAAATTAAGGCAGTGGCAAAACGGTAAATAGGAAATTTCCATTTTTGGAATAACCCGAGAAGGAATACGTTTTCTGAACCGAGAAAACGTAAACTCGGAAGTGCGCCAGCGCTGCGACGCGGGGTCAACTGACCTGCCACGCGGCGGCTCGGGATAGGGCGGTCCATGGGCACAGTGCGTGCACCTGAGTGCGGCCGAGGTCCACCGGTCCACCGTGGACCGGGGTTCATACCCCTTCGCCGATCTAATCCTGACCGCAGATCGGTAAATGGGCGGCTCAGAACAGATCAAAGGGAGAGAGAGGGGGAACGGCAGCCGGAGCAGAGAATGGCGCGGCGGCGCCATGGCTACAGAGTGCCGAGCTCACCGGAGTTGCACCGGAAAAGCTCGTCCGGTGTCCATTTCGAACGCCGATTGCATGGGGAGAAAGAGGGGGACGAGGCGAAGTCCGTGGTGCACTCGGTTGAACACGGGGAAGCAGACAGCGACGACGCCATGGATCCCGGCGGCTCTGGCTCGCCGGCGAACGCGGGGAAGACTCTCCCGACTACCGCGGGTTCAACCAACTACACAGAAACGATCTACAGGCTCGTGCGAGTGCGAGGGTGAGTTCGGTTGAGACAGCGGATTGCCGGAGCAGAGCCGTCCGCGGCGCGCCATGATCGAACTCGATCTGAGTACGTGGCCGAGACAGTACGGCGCGCTAGAACCCAAATTGAGGGCCTAGGGACGTGCGGCGTGTCAGTGCGGTGCTAGTGAGGTGCTCGGACGCGACTGAACGCTACCGGAGTCGGCTGACCACGGCGGCGCCATTGTTGCCGACCTCGGCGTGTGGCAGAGCGGCGCATACAGGGTCTAATTGACCGAATTAAATGGACAGGGAGGAAGAGAGGGCGATGGCGAAGCTCACCGAGGCGATTTGGAGGATGGAGGTGGCTCGGTGCGGCTTGTCGTCGTGGAACGGTGGTCGGCGTCGCGGCGGCGTCCGAGAGCTCCGCGTTCGTGACGCGTGTTCTGTGCCCACCGAAGAGATACAAAGAGAGAGATTAGGACGGGTAGGTTGGCGGTGAGAGTCTGGGCGTCGAACGGCGCTCACCGAGGCAGTTTGGTCTCCGGTGTGGCCTCTTCAGTGTCGACGGCGACGGCGGCGGCGTTCGGCGGGATTTTGAGAGCTCAGAGGGGAAAGGGGGAGAAGACGCGCGACGTTCCGCTTTATAGAGAGAGAGGGAGCGTGCGGTTGCTGGGCGGAGTCGAGGGCGAGATGCGGGGAGTGGGAGCGGGGCAGACGTCATGCGGCGGTTGCCGTCCGCGGCGCGTCCGCACGCGTCCGATTTCTACGGGAGGTGGAAGACGGCTGCCGAATGGGGCCAAGCCGCAGAGAGAGAAGAGAGGATGAGGGACGGGGACGGTTGCCGTGCTCCACGCGTCCACGCGCGTTCTCGAGCGAGCAGGGCAGGAGCGCGCGTCGCGGCGGTTGCGGAGCTCTGCATCGTGCGAGGCAGAGGGGAGGGAGGAGAAAGATCTGACGTGCGGGCCCGGTCGATCAGAGAGAGAAAGGGAGAGAAGAGAGGACGGGCGGCGCCGACAGGTGGACCCGGCTGTCAGCGATAGGAAGAGGGAGGGAAAGGAGGAGTGGCCGGTTGGGCCGGCCTCTGCTGGGCCGCGCAGAAGAAAAGGGAGAGGGAGGGGGAAGTGGGCCGAGCCAGATTCAGGAGGGGAAAAATGTTTTCCTTTTTCTTTTATTTCCTTTTCCAAATTCATTTCAAAAAACAATTTGAAACCATTTGAAAATTGAGTTTTGTAAATTCAAACAATCAAAGAAAATATGCAACTGCATGAATGCATCAACATGTTTCTAAACTAGAATAAGTTTTATTTCTAAGAATACTATTATTCCATTAGGTGAAATGCTCACATAATTCCATAATTAAATCATTTTCTATTATTTGAAATTCAAACCAAATTTTGGGTGTTACAAGATTCAATATGAAAGGAAAGCTAGCTCCAAGATATGTTGGACCTTTCAAAATTCTCGTGAGACGTGGAGAGGTAGCTTATCAATTAGAATTACCTGAGAATTTGTTAGGAGTACATGACGTTTTTCATGTGTCTTAGTTGAAGAAGTGCTTAAGGGTACCTGAGGAGCAGATACCGCTAGAAGAGCTTACTATAAAGGAAGATCTCACATATGAAGAGTACCCAATAAGAATCTTGGAAACAGCGGAAAGGTTTACGAGGAGCCGTGTTATAAAGATGTGCAAGGTTCAGTGGAACCGGTACACGGAAGACGAAGCTACTTGGGAAAGAGAAGAAGACCTGAGAAAGTCTTATCCGCAGCTGTTCGAGTGAGTTTGTCTGAATCTCGAGGACGAGATTCCTTTTAATGGGGGTAGAATTGTAACACCCAAAATCTTGTTTGCATTTAAAATAATAGAAAATGAGTTAATAAAGAATTTTGTGAGCATTTCATTTAGTGGAATAATAAAATTCTTAGAAATAAAATCAATCTTTAGTTAGTAACATGATGATGCATACATGCTGCTGCACTTTTTATCTTGTGGTGTCTGTGTTCAAAGCAAATTCAAATGAATTCAAATGGATTTAGAAATGGTTTTGGAAAGTCTATAAAAGAAAAATAAAAGAAAAACTTTTCTCTCCCTCCTTTCAGCCCAACAAGGCCGAGGCCCAGTCTGGCTCTCTCTCTTTTCTCTTCCCTGGCCCACTCCCTCTCTTTCTCTCTGCCGGCCCAGCAAAAGGCCGAAGCCCAACCAGCCCACCCGAGCGCCAACTGCCTCCTCCCTCTCTCTGACCATCGGGCCCTACCTGTCGGCGCCGTCCCCCAACCGTCCCCTTCTCTCTCTGTCTCGATGACCGGATGGCCCCACCCGTCAGATCCTCCCCAACCTCCCCTCCGCTCTGTTCGCCCCAGTGCGCGTGGACGACCGCGCCGAGTCCGGCAACTGCCGCGCGTGCCCCGCTCCCACTCCCCACGCCTCGCCCACGTTGCCGCAATGGCTCCGCACGCCCCGCACTTCCCCTTCCGCGCGATAAAGCGGAGCACCGCCCCCCTGCTCTCCCTTTCCACCGTACTGCCGAACGCCGCCACTGTCGCTGAGGAGGCCACACCGGAGCCTAATTCGCCTCGGTGAGCTCCGTTCCTTGTCCATGTTCTCCCCGCGAACCTCCTCGGCCTTATTCCCCCTCTAACTCCTAGTCAGTGACCACAGAACGCACGCCGGCGCTAGCTCTGCCAACGCCGACCGCCGTCGCACGCCGACCGCCTGCACCGAGCCGTCTCCGTCCTCTACGTCGACTCGGTGAGCTTCGCCATCGCCCCCTCTAACTCCCTGAGTCTTTAATTTGGTGAATTTCGGTCCCAGTGGTACTGCCCGCGTGCACCGTATGCCGCCGGCAATGGCGTACATGGTGCCCGGCTGTCTCCCTCTCTGTGTGTTCTTTTTAGTGCCGCCTTGAGAATCGCCGTGAGCTCTTCTCCTTTCCCATGCCTCCAATTCGTTGGATTGTGGCCTCCCAGTGCTCTCAATTCGACTTCTAGCCCCGTGAATAGCCACACCCGCACACACCGAACGACCCGGCCATGGCGCCGCCGTGTGCGCCATGCTCCGGCCGTCCGCTGCCTCGTCTGGGAACCCCATCGAATCCGCACGAGCACGTGGAACACTCCGGTGTTCCCGGTTGAAACCGAGGTGGACGGGAACGTCACACCGAAGTTCGCCGGCGAGCTCGGCCCTCTACTGGCCATGGCGCCGCCGCGCTCTCTTCCTCTCCGGCCGACTCTTTCTCTCTCCCTCCCTCTTATCCGTTCTGAGCCGTCCGATCCAAGACCAACGGCCAAGATTAGGTACCCCTTCGGGGTTAAGTGGATGGTCCACCATGGATCCGTGGACCCTCGGGCCCGCGCTGAGTCGGCAGGTGCACGCACTATGCAGTGCACCGCGCCAACCCCGAGCCGCCACGTGGCAGCTCTGCTGGCCCGCGCCTCTGCCCTGGCGCATTAGCGAGAATACGCTTTCTCTGTTCAAAACCGTAGTTCTGTTCGGGTTATTTTATTTTGGAAAATTAAAAGGAAATTCAGTATTTACAGATTTGGCATTGCATTGTTTTGCTTATAAAAACTTTGTTTTAACTCCGATTTGGGCGTTTCGAATTGCGTTAGATTCGTAATGAAATTCTCTACATGTTAAACCATCTGTTAGTAATGTTTGAAATATTTAAATTCAAGGTTAATTTAAATAATAAAGATGCTCTTAGAGAACTAGTTTAAATCATATCTTTTGCGTTTTAAATCCGATTTTCGTGAAATTCTCGTTGAAATGATCGTAGCAGTGCGTAGTATCTTTTTATAAACCTTTTAACTCTGTTTACTGTTGCTGGCGTACTGTTCTAATAGTAGTTTTGTTTGCTTTGTATGTATGCAAATTGGAATGCGTGTGGTTGCAATGCCGTGATCGAGTTCAGACGGTGAGGAGTTTGGTTGTGACCAGGAGTTCTTTGATCAGGAGTGCTTTGACCAGCAAGACTTTGAGAACCAAGGCAAGTATAGCATGGGACCTACCTTGTTATCCTATTCACCGTAATCATAATTTCATGTGCATGTGTTTAATTGATACCCGTAGTATATTTCCCTAGAATTGAAATCCCTTTACCTTGACTCCTATGGGCTATGCATATGGGTAGATGGCTAGTGCTTTATGAAATGATACTTGATCCCTGCCAAATGTTATAATGCTTTGAATGAAATGGTGATCCTGTTTATGGCAATTAGAACATAACCCTTATATAATAACTCATTGTTGGCAAAAGCAGGGACTGACAGTGCTAGCGTGAGAGCTACCCGAAAGGGCGCATTAGGCTCTTGCCAAGCTGGTTATAGTGCGGCCTCTGTCCGGGTTTGAGCGTAGGCTGCGGTCTTTATGCTACTCAGAAGGGGGGCTCTATCACCCCTTGTCAATCCTAGCGGCCCTAATCTTGTTAGACGAGATACTATGAAAGGCTTCATAGTGAACCCGCCCACTCACCTTGGCAGTGTTATTGGAGTAATTAACCCAGTCATTCGGGGCATCACGACTCACGGGTAAATATGCACAACCTCTGCAGAGTGTTAAAACTGATATATCAGCCGTGCTCACGTTTACGAGCGGCCCGGAAAACTGACGGTTTAATTAATTAACTTGACCAACCTTTATGTTCCTGTTGCCACTTTAATGATGATGTTTATGATCTCTTAACTTTGGCAAGGATATAAGTGGGATCATTTGGGGCTTAAGCATAACCTGATGTTACTTAGTAATAAAACATTGACCAACTAAAAGTGCTAAATGCAGTAAGCCAGTGTCAACCTTTTGAGCTTCATAACCCCATGTTATACTGCTGAGTACGATTGTGCTCACGCTTGTTTACGTTTCAATTTTTGGATAAAAATCCCGGATGGGTAACAGAAGCAGGAGGCTATGAGGAGTTTCCTGAAGATTACTAGGCTTGGTCAACCAGTTGACCTTCCCTGTGAGATGGAGCCTGAGAGCTAGTGCATCTTCCGTTGTTTTATTTGTTTATGTAATGGATATATGTACGCTATGTATTAAACTCTTTGATGGTACTTTGTAATTTGTGAACTTATGTGTGGATTATTTCCTGGGTACACATAATATTATGCATCCTATTTCGTCCTTGAAATTAGGTGTGACAACTATTTACACTGTTTTAGTTTAAAGTTCAATACGATACGGATAGTCCAAATTATATTTACATCCTAGGGTTTTGTTGTGGTACATCCAAATATTTGTGAGCCGTTTATTCGTACATCTATCTTATTTTTTATCACCAAAGTTTACTGATCAATTAATATATATGTTGATTACTGATTCCTTTTATACATGTATCTTATCTTATAACTGAATATTTAATATACATTTTCATGGAAAGGAGTAAAGGAGACGATGCTCATAGAAAAGTAAGGTGCCGTGTGCCTTTTTTTTTCTCCTATATCAATGTTTCCTTTTTCTTTTCTTGGATTAATTAATTTATTAATTCAAAAAATCCAGAAAATCGGTGGTTGAGATTCGCTTGAGGTATTACCTCTTAGGAAGTAAAATTTATGCCGTAGCATTATGCCCAAACATAATACCATATGTCCACTAAATTATTCCACAGTGACCCTTGCTGCTAGTCAAATTCTAGTATTTTAAATAGCGCCTGCTAAGCCATTTAGTTATCTATGTCTCAAAACAGGCTATAGTGGGCTATAGCGGTAGCTAATAGCTAACTTGTACATGTAAAAACTTAGCTAAATCTTTCTCAAACAGCAAAAGCTATAGCCAAAGATTTAGAACCTTGTCAAATTCTCACACTATATTGCTTTTACCTTCAATAAACTTGTCGCACATCATCTTGTTAACATGGGAACACCCTTATAATAAGTGCTTCTTTGACACTGCATCCAATATTTTCTTCTCTAACCAGCCTAGGAACCATCCAAGATTGTCTTCTCTAACAAGATTTTATTCTATAGTGGGAGATACAAATACATAGACTATTGAGACACTTATCAACTCTATAAATTCAATCTGTGTGAAATGAATTGCATTTTGTGCCCTAGGGCAACACATGGAACACCAATTCTCACTGAACAAATAGGAGGAGGATTTGCGATATTTTTGCTAGATAGTTATTTTGTACAAGTTATTTTGAAATAGTAAACAAATATAGCAGTTTACATATAGCTGTCATTCAGAACATATACAACAGGTATTTTATGAATGGAAGTGTATCCTGGATCCATGGAGTTTTACCAAGGACGTCATTTATTTTGGATTTGTGGACATTTGCCCAACATTTCTTTCTTACTAATTTTATGTCATTTTGATTGCAATATACATGGCTCCATACTGCATACAATACTTATGAATTTTCTTATATATTATCACAAGCAAATATTGAATAATGCACATTAGTTACATATATGTCTTCCATTCAACAAATCGGCGATGAAGCTCTCCGAGAGCCTAAATAGGGAACAAGTTTCGGTAGTTACCATAATTGAAGTACATGTAACGGTTAGACACTCCAACATGTTCCTGGCACCAAAGTGAGAGTACCATAAATATTGTTGCTTGTTTAGAATGTTGTATATGGTTCATGGTAAAGGGCCAAAGCTATGATGAAGATCATTGATGTCTTGTTTGAAGATCGACATGTATTTATGCACAAGCCATATTTTTGGAATGCAACTTTTTTGTTAGTGCACAGAGGACAATTCCACTTGCACAAGGAAACAAAAAGTTGACACTAATGTTAATTTGGCCGGTTGTAAATTTATTATATTGGGAACATGTTAGCTTTTATGTATATGATAGTTCAATTTATAAAATGGTAAAAAGATACTTAATTTTATGAAAATAGGATATCTATGTGTGTAAAAGAATTGAAGACTTACTTGTTGTGGAAAGTCGCCAGAGTCCAGTTGCATGTTGATTAATTCTTTTGCAGCACGATATAATGGTGTTGGATCTCTTTCAAGCTGATTTCCATTCCAACGATAATGACATAACAAATATGGACATCAGGATGGTTTTTTTAATAAATTGTTCGTTGGAATTCAAATGCTTTAATGCAGAAAATATACCTGCCCAGCATGAAGTAAAGCCAACATTGCCCAAGAAGTGTTGACAGCATGAGGACTGCTTGCCTCTGCATAAATCTGCAAATTATTATAATAAAGACTCAACATAGTTGTTTTTGGAAAGAGTGGCATGATACAATGCATTAGGAGTAGCCTTGAGATGCACTTGACAGTTGTGGAGTTTGAACATGGAGACAATTAGTCGTCACTGTTAAATACCTTGCGCTTGTACCCACATGTGGAGAATTCATTTTGTTAATTGTTGGAGAAATATGTAATCATATCTGTAAATGCTATTTTTAGACTAAATGCTATTTCAGCGTAACTAACATAGCAGAGGCCGCAAGTGACTTCATTATTATTCTATCAACTCGATGTAATGATTGTAAATTCATCTCTATAAAAAACATAGCAGAAACTAGCACAATTCAAACATCTACGGATACTATCCACAACACCATAATATTGCCATATGTGAGTTTGCTAAAATATGAAATTATCATCTTTTGAGTGCACCAATATAATGACACTTACATTGACTTAGCATTGTAGTTGGAATAGATGTTTACCAATAGATGGTAGGTTTCTGTAGTAAGTTTTATCAACCTTAATGGAAGCTTAATTAGATTTTGTGTCGTGGATAGTGAGAAACTTTGGATACTAAGTAGATAACCAAGTATGGCCATTGAAGTATCATATTATATTTAAAGATGACCAAATTGAAACCAGATATGATCTAACAAAACCACTAAGAAAATGCAAGCATAGTGACATAAGGAAAATCAATAATTACCTTAGTTTCATTTGAAAGATATGTTTCTCCCCATCCACCAGTACTTAACTGCTTCGATAAAAGAAAATTGCATGCTTTTCTGATTGAATAACTATTTTTGTATGTTTGTCCAGCTGCTAGTAGTCCTTTTACTGCAAATAGTGTCCCATAGGTGAAACAGATACCCCAAGTACCAAACCTGTTGAATAAGGAATAATCTAGTTATTAGCATAATTAAGTTTTTAATAATTTGTACTTAATAAAAGAAAGTTCTAGGTACCATGAGCCGTCCGATTGCTGTTCGTTTTCAATAAACTTTGCCGCACTTTTAACACAATTTTCTATGTCATCCTTGCGGTAGCCTGGACACAGATCTCTGAATGTAACCAGAGCTTGTAGAACAGATGATGTGCATTCAACGCATCTGTCAATTGGTTTTATGGATTCAAATGATAGGTCACCTCCCATAACTAAAGGAGTCATTAGAAGAAAGTAAACAAGTGCCTTTTTCTTCTAGAAGGACACATATTCATTACTTACGGATTATCAACCATAATGTTCTCAAAAGTCTCACAAGGGTTGAGAAGCTGATGACAAGGAATTAAGCTAGGTCAGTACAATCATGCAAAACAGGCCAAATCAGAATAATTTGAAGCAAAATTTAATCTGTGCAGAATTATTTTTAAAAAATACTTCATAATTCTTAAAAAGTTTAATTATTATCTTTGTTCTTACTTCATGGATCTTTTGACTGCTTTCAACAACATTTTTCTGATCCATCACTATGCAAATTAACAAAGTCCTTGCCACAACCAAATCCTCACTTGATTTTCTATTTTTGTTTGCTCAAATAGTAAGTTCGTCAACATGACATAGTTATTTCCATCCTTATTGTAGAGCAGCGAAACTACCAGCTCAGCAACCAGACTTCCAATCGCCAGCTGCCATGTGGCAGCAACGACCTCCTTCTTCACCTTTCCCCCATTTGTAATAATCCCAAAATACCATAACCAGAAAATCCATGTTTTTATTTGTTTTCGCAAAGCCCTTGGTTGTTGTTGTGCATGTAGAAATATTAGAGGTCTCCCAAATTAAAATTCATATAATTAATTAGGGGATGCACTTCAAACATCTTGCATTAATAAACAAATCCAACATGGTTGAGTTGGCACTTATGGATTTTTGGTAACCTAAACCTACCTTTTAAAAAAATATACATGTACACTTAAGCACAAGTATATGTATATATCTATATCCAAATCTATATCTATACCTAATAATAGAAAAGAAAAAATTTCCGTCCCTTTTTTTGGTCATCCATTTTTTTTGGCCTGACAAAGGAGCGTTTCTTCTGTTCGGACTTGTATATATTACCCATGTTCATACAAGTTTGAATAACTCTTGTCTAGCATGATATGAAGTCTGATTCTAAAACCTATTAGGTCATGTATGTATGTGACTCGGTCTCGAAAATGACTGGCTTTACATACGAATCCTATTCCGATATGACTCATGACGAAAAATAAATATACTATATTTTCCCGACCGATACCTTTAAAAAAATCAGGTTTTCAATATGAATCATATTAGGTCATGATGATAGAAATTAAACCAAAACCAGACGACCAACTAGATCAAAGCTTATATAATATAAAAAACCTGTAAAGAAAAAATGAATATTTATGGACTTCGTGACATACTCCACTCTCTCTGTTTCATTGAGATGCACATGAAGAAAAAAGAAAAAAAAATAATGTCACATATAGGGAAAAAGATAGGAATTAAAAAAATAATTGGACTATGTCATGGACTCCTATAATTTTTAGGAAAAATAGCAATGACACATATTATAGAGAAAAAGAATAGAAATAAAAAATAAATAACAATAGACTCCATCACGGACTCCTCTAGTTTGGGACTATGAAAAGACCAAGTATTTAGCTCCTTAAATAGCAATAAAATAAGTTAATGATAAAAAAGTAGGTTGAAATTTTGACTATTTAATATTAGGTATAGAGACATAGAAAAATGTAAAAATATAAATAAATATACAACACTCATGTCTGCGTTTTTCATTAATATTTGATTTTTTCTCCCATTGCAATGTGTGGGCACATTTGCTAGTATATATAAAACATATATGCATTACCTTTATGATAAAAACAGAAATAGAAAAGAAGAGAGGAGAGAGGCCAGGGCAGCAGGCTGTCTAGCCCAGCGGATATAAAACTTACTTTAACAATATTATTGTAATCACTAATCAGATTTTTTTTTCTGACTATTGTTTCAGAAAAGTAAATTTATTACGGTTTAAAGATGTTGCCATGGTCCTGGTGTGGTGGTATGGTTATACATTTCTTAGAACATAATTTTTTTCATCACACAAAATTGTCATGCATTGCAGTGAGGATTATTAAGCTGTTTTCCAGATCGTGTGTTGTACACCCAATGAATCGGCACGGTGATTGAAAAAAAAATTGCAAACATATCTAAAATTTGTAAGTTCTTCTAGTGTTTTGATATTCAAAATTTAGTATAAACTTTCTGTACTAAATACCTCCTAATAAGAATTCTCATGTGCTATGATTAGTGATAGTATTTTACTACTACTTAAAAATTAAAACATAGGAGAAATCCACCAATTTTGGTAGTGAGACAAACAGAGGAGCAATCCACTTGAAAACACTCACCTCCAACAAGGATGACGTTCTTTTACACTCATATGTAGAAAATGTCCCGTCATTGTTCTTCACCAATGCAAAAAATAGTTGTAATCAATAACCTCAACAGTGTCCCAATTTTATTTAAAATATACATATAGATAAAGAAGTAGTGGAATCATAAAGAGAACTCTTTTTCTCTAATAGTGCTGAAAAAGTTTGTCATAGATATTCGTATACCATAAAAGATAGCAAGCAATCCATTGCATCATACAACCGCTGTCCTCGTATTGGTTCCCAACTAGTTCTGGTGGTAACTTTGATAGCATTAGCAGTGCCTGAAGAAATGAAACTGATGGTTACTTAATATAAAGAAAAAAGATTATATGTGCTCTCATCGGTTTGAAATATCAGCATTGTGTTATTTATTTATTTATTAGACATTTTCTTAATCTAATTATTAGATGGAGAGTAGTCCTCTCAATTAAAGTTTGCATATGAAGCCAGCAAAGTTTCACAGAAAAAAATGATTTGCCACCTTTATAGTAAAAAGGGGTAAGATTAACATTTATTATCTCTTCCAAAAAAATAGCAATGCATAATGTTACTTGTGATAACTTGCAATGTTGTGAATTTTGGTGTTGTTCGTTTTGCTGAAATTTAGCTTATACTGAATGCTTATGTTGATTTGGTGTGAGAAGAAAATATTATTCGTTCACTGAAAAGTACCGCCGAAGTCACCAAACTCACTGGTGCGTCCAAAACCCCTAGATGCCAGAATGTTCGCCGCGTGCGCAGCCAACCAACCAACCCGCGTTCGTGTCGCCTGCCCTGATGCCAAAGCTAATCGAGTACTCCGCTCGATCTATCTGCCATGCATTGACACCGGCCAGCCGCCAGCTGCTCTGTCTCGCCTCGTCATAAGACCACCACTGCCGCGCCGCCCCATCAATACTGTCGTGTGCCTCAGCAAGGCGTGCCAAGAGAGCCAGCCGAGCCACCATGAGCTATCGGACAAGCCTCGCCACGACCAGCCATAAAAGCCAAACCCGGTCGCCATTTTCATCTCATCCAATTCCTTGCACCTATGGCTGAATGCATGCATTAGGATATTAGGTAGCCCATGGACATGATCTCCCACTGCAATCAATCAAGGGTAGACCACGAATTTTGGTTTCTCCTCGACCTCGATCTGTTTGACATGGCCGCCAAGCCAAGCTTCGGCATTGGCCGCATCCCTTCTCCCTCTCTGCTACTATACCCTTGAGTGTATATTCGTGTCGTCATATGACCTCCTTGCCCTACCTTAATGCCTTATATATACCACTTTCCATGTTACTATTGTTGTAGTAAACAACTGGAACACGATGGATTAGGAGGGATGGCATTTTTTAGATTATGAAATAATCATTCCGGCCTTCACATTCACAGGTGAATGCTTATGGCCCAAGTTTACAAAAAGGTTCTTAGACCAGACTCCGTTACACAGACACTAACCAAATTTCTAATTTGGACAACATGTTGTTACCTTCAAAGAAACAAAGAGCATACAACTCAAACATAAAAGATCAAAGTTCCAGTACATGGACCCATCCATACTAATAACATGTCCTTCACTAAATCTTCCAACCTGGATATCCCAAGAGAAGAAACAACGCCACTTGTTCAAGATGATCAGTAGCCAAACTTAAATCCCAACCTCAGACATAAAGGCCACAACTTTCCTAGTACAGTTGCTTAACATACCTCATGCTTGCATTGGAAATAGTACAGTTGCTTACCTAGCATGGTTAATTAAGCAATGAAAACTTAATATGACTGCTCAAATTTGACTTATAACGACACCACTATTAGTAAGCTTTCTACAAAAGGAATGAGACAACAAATCAAATTAAAGCCCCATGTAGATTCTTAAAAGTAAAGACACTACTCCACCTGGTTGGATAAATCCTGTTGAGTACACTTTAGTACTCAGGGTTTTATTCCCTATGTTGCTTATGTTGATAACAAGGAGTGATTGAATCATCACCACTTTTCAGTCCTATCGACGAGGTCTGGGATGAGTGGTGCAGGGTTATCTCCTAGTGGGCATAGGGAGGATTCCTTTCAAGACGTCCTTCGTAGTTTCTTTTATTTTATATCATTGTTTTAGTTGTTAGTTCATATGTAGAGGAAAAACTCTTATTTTGTTAATTCAACCTCTGCATGTGAGTGTTGGACTTTTGTTTTTGTTGTAAACTCCTATGTTTGTCATGTATGGAACTATTTGGAAAACTCTATACGATGTGTATGAGATGATTAATGTTGATTTTATAAGCTTATCTTTTGTTATGCATGGATTCTAGAAAAAATATGGATAGTTTCGAGTTCTCCCATGTGGTGCACTCGATGGACTAGTGAACTTGACTGGTCTCTCGGGTACCAAGTGTCTGAAGAAGGGCGAGTATGCTTGGGATTAAGTTTAGTTGGGTATGGTGGTTTGGCCATAGAAGATTTTTCTGGTTATATATATTCAGAGTAGACATCCAGATTAAAATATTTTCACCTGAAGTGCCTCTGCAGTACAGTCTGATACAGACCATCCATTATCTGATGTGGAAAGTGTCCATGAGCCTTTAGATCTATGGCTATAATAAGCTTTGTAATCATGATGGTCTTCATGAATCTAAAAAAGAAATACATGTCAGAAGTACGTCCATATGCAAACGTTGTTTTGCTTAACAATAGAACCAACATATTAAAAGCTGTACCTGTGAACTTTTAAGAAAATCATGAACTTTTGAAAGTGTTGGACCAAATTCTTTTGCAAGTTCTGTGGAGCAATATGCTCGTACAATAAGGGCAGCTTCCCAGCACTGAACACCATCATATGCCTAGATAAGTTTTTATAACGGTGAATAAGTTTTTGATACAAAAGCTACACAAGATTCAGAAATGTAACGGTGAATAAGTTTTTGATACAAAAGCTAAATATACAACTTTTACCATTGAAAAAATAAAGAAAATGGTTACATACAATGTGTATGTAGAAAATTAAATTAAATGGTGGATGTAAAAGGCAAACATATGTGTGCTACTCCTAGCAAGTTGTCAAAATGAATGAGGTCCGTTCCCTACTCAATCTCGAACTATCAGTGGCCAACCATCATGCTCAATTTATAGTCAGAATCTGATTCAAAATAAAATAAAGATTGACAACAATGAAAGTGCTATGTATATTTGTATGTGTTTCGGGGTGTGTGTGTGTGTGTGTATGTGTGTGTGTGTGTGTGTGTGTGTGTATGTAATATATTTGAGATGACTAAGAAGCTTCGTTCAATTCGGCCTTTTACATCCAAGCTCTAGCTCCATTTGTCTCTCATTGCACTCTCACTTATCATCTCCTTCCCCCTCTTTCCCCAAGCTAGCTAGATCATATATGGCCGCTCTCCTCCTCTCACTCTCGTCCTCCCCGATGCTTAATTACCTTGGCCCCGACAAGCAGACGAAACTCCTCGATGCACAGGGAAGCCACACTGCCCTCCCTCTCCCCTCTGGTGGCAAGCAAAGCCACACACGCACACGGTGGCATGCAGTAGGGTGGCACAAGAGGTGGGTACGTAGGGCGCCACCCTCCCTCTACTTTCCAGCACCCTCCTAGTTTTCTCCCTCTTCCATTGTTGGCAATTCCCTGGCTGGCCTCTCCCGAGCTTCCCCTCCCCTAGATAGATCTCGGACACAGCGGCCCTAGGCAGTGGTCCCTACCGGTGTGTGAGGCACGGGCTCCCCTAAGAGCATCTCCAATGGTCTAGCTTAGATCGAGCTAGGTCATGAATTTTTTAATCATTAAATAATGTAGAAGACAAGAGACTAACGTGAATTTAAGAGAGAGTCTCCTACATTTTACGATATACTCTTTCCTCACAACATGATATTCAAGACAAACTCTCTCTAATGTATGTGTTAGTACTATCTTATAATGCTGGAGACACCATAAGGTGCTAGGCCTTCCAGAATTTGGACATACCAGCCCCAGGCGGAAAATTCCCTGCCCCCCTAGGAGCGAGTGGCACATTGCGGAGCTCACTAGCCTACAGTCCCCTACAGTCCCTGACTGATACACTTTTTTTTATGTTTCGTGAAATAGGCATGACTGACGGGTGAGACTCCAGTTGTGAAACGTTGGATGCATGTGTCACTACCAATTACCCACTGCCTGTTCAGAATCCGACGGTGAATGCTATTTGTGGTGTTGTGGATGTGAATAGATAAAGAAAGTATATAATATTACAATGTGTACTGGGCTAAGAGTGCATCTGGGTCTCTTGGTTAGCCTCTAGCATGAATGAGAGATTAAATTAAAGTCATGATATGTTTTAAAGGTCAACCATTATGTAAGACTTGAAATAACTATAACTCACTGAGAACCATGAAACATTGTACCTTTGCTTTCATGCCATCTTCCGCAAGCCATAAATAATCATAGATCCTTGGAATGTGCTTCTTGAAAGCATTTGAGTTAGGATTTTCGATCCAACAACAGATCATATTAAGTGCCTACCAATGAGAAGTTGGAAAAACATTAAGGAGCTACACATTCAAAATTATAGAGGTTATATAAATGGGAGGTTGCATTAATTTATAATAAACTTTACTTAGAGAGACGACTCTAAAAAGCTCTTTTGAACCAATTTTTTTTGCCACTTATGTTAACTCCCCAATCTTACTTTTTAGCATTTCTAGTTTTGAAGTAGTCATGCATGTAGCTAAAAGTTTTGAACTAGGAAACATATCTATATTGTCCTTCAAGTTTATTATTACAGTACATACATACGCAAATTGGTAACTGATGGTGCATTGTTTTGTTTCAAATAAATGAGACCACACTCATTTTCATAAGTTGTCAAGAAAGAAATCAGTGCATTACCTTGTTTACTGGACATGCGCCAATGTATTTAGTAGTTTCATCTTCATAGTGGATATGCTTCATCAGTTCATCCAATGTTGTATCCCTTATCTTAGTAAATGGCCAATAACTAAATATTGGCTCCACAATTTTATTAATGCATGTCCAAGCAACAGTTTGGACCCAGGGTTGTGGGAAACGAAGGTCCACTAGTACAGAAAACATTTTTAGAGGCGGTGGTAGAGGCATTAGTACAGGCGGCCAAGCCCACCGCCTGTACTGGGGTTAATACTAATCGGCCCACAGTACAGGCGGCGGGCTGTGAGCCGCCTGTGAAAAAAGGGTTTTCACAGGCGGCTCACTTTGTCAGCCGCCTGTGAAAACCCATTTTTCACAGGCGGCTCACTCTGTGTGCCGCCTGTGTAATTATTATTTTTTTTATTTCAAATTTTAATATTTGCCTCCACACTGTACTATATTTGTCACACACATATATATATATATATATATATATATATATATATATATATATATATATATATATATATATATATAAGATATGCAAACATGAACCATAAAATTGCATCATACATACAACACATATAAATATTACAGATGTGTCCACACGAAATCAAACATGAAGCATAAAATTACATATAATACACGTCATTTCAAGTTATGAGTTCAACCATTTGGTGTTTACATGTCATTTCGTTTCAAGTTTAGACCTGCTAGGTCTGTCAGCGCTCTAAATCCTTCACTTGCTAAATCACCGGTTTCACAAAATATGCTCCGGTACTTGGAATTATTTCTCTCATAATAAAACCGTACAAGTCTGCTACTATATTTTCCATAGTTTTTGGAGTGAATGACACGTCCTTTCCTTTGCTTCTCGGCTGGAAACAAAGTTCAAAAGCATCATTGACACATGTCCAATATTAATATTTCCAACTTTAATGAGAAAACTTCATACATAGATATTTTTACCATATTTTTGTCCCTGGCGTATCGTCCCCGCTGCCTTATGAACTCACACACATAGTATCCATAATAGACCGATCCAGGTGGTTGCTTGTGGCACTATGTAATTAATGAGCAAAAGATTAAACTAAAATTGTCATGCCTTGTGTATTATTTATATGTTGATATGTGTTCGGACAACTTATCGGATAATGGTGTTGTATCGTCAATGGCACACTAGGATCTGAGCGGGCGGCGTCGACCGGTCCTTTTTGCTTCTTATAAAACCGCCATGCCCTGTAGATATCGAATATAAAACACTATAGTTATTTAGAAACTCTAATTCATATAAGTACGGATGTGGTTGCATGTTGGCTCACCTTTCTAAATGAATCAGGAATGTTTGATACGACTGAGGAGGACAGTGTAAGGAGTCTAGGACAAGCACCTTCCCTTCGAATGGATAAATATAAAAAACAATCCAATGGTCACTGCATGAATAAACGAGTGAGCGACACATGTACTTAGGGTTAACACAATAATTTGAAGTACGTATACGAGGTCACGCTTACCCAAAGTTGTAGGGTGCCAATATAAAATCCCTGTACTTATATCTCAGCATTGCTCTACCGAGATAGAGGGCATATGCGTCCTCGTATTTTCGTTGCAATCCCTTTACAGCTTCTGCAACTTGTTCTGGTGTTTTGTCCTTCTCTAACCTTGCTCTATCTTCATTTGTAAGTACAAATTTGTGCATATTTTCTTGTAACCTGATTGGACTCAGGTAACCGACCATCGTGCCTGTAGTTAACGATCTCTGCTCGTGGTCTTGCAAACTGGTTACAACATCCACATATTAGAGTTTATCACATTCCAAATTTAATAATAACAATGTGTGTGCATGAGTGATACTTACAGGCACCAGATTGTAATGAGTTGGACGTCAAGTTTCCTATAGTTCAACAGCAGGTGCATGTCCTCGAAGATAACAAATGCCTCGCTTTTATCCTTGCCAGTAGCAAACACGTCTGCTGGTATGTCAACACTAACTGCATGCAGGCCAACATTCACTGCTCTCATGTACCAGTCATGAAATCTTTTTATCGTCCACGGACCATTTTCAAGCACCGTCCATTGCAGCATAGGCTTTCCGGGCACGTAGTTATTGGGGACATTGACATAATCATCAACTGTTGGTTTTCTTATATCCTTAAGGGTCAATGGTGTATTTGACAGCGGTTCGACATGAACATCGCCACTTGGGGCTTCCTTTGTTGGTGGCACGGCTTCAGTTGCTTGGCCGGTGGCTTCCTTATTCTGTGGCGGTTCGAGCTCAACGACTCGTGTCGTCCGCTGCTTTCCAATCCCTTTCAGAAATAGAACTGTGCCTGCTGCTTTCCCCTTTTTTGGCTCATAGGGAGAAACCAATTTTGGAATTGGAAATTTCTTTGCCTTCTTGGAGGCCGGTGCTTGTGGGGGAGTTTGCTCTGCTTCCTTATGCTTTGGTGGTGGGGGGAGTTTGCTCTACCTCCTTCTCTGGTGTTGTGTCCTTCTTGGCTGACGGAGTCTGCTGCTCAGGCATGTTCGTGGTCAGCCCCTCGAGCTCATCCAGCGAGAATGACATATCATGTATTGGGGATGACGACGGTGGCTCATAAATATACGGGGATGTTGGGGCATGCATTGGCGGTGCTGGCTGTTGACTTGTTTCGGCCTCTTGGGATGCTTGATGGACTTGTGGAGAGGGTTCCGTTGGTGGATCAATCAACCTTACGTACCGTCTCGGCCATTGTATGAAGTTCTTGATTGCTTGTCCAAGCTTCTCTATACCCTCAGAGGTCGGGATGTCGATGAAGTCGTCTTCATATGCACTCTCGACCGTCAACACTTCCACCCTGCAGTATGCATCTTGCATCTCGACACCATGGAACATACGTCCAGGGATGGCATTGCTTGTGGCCACTTGCTTTGTATGTTGATTCCTAAGGCCATATCCAATTAACAATGAGCAAGGCCAAGGTTTATCAATATCGTCAACTGGATAATGGTCCTTATTTGATGTTGACGCTATACTGCTTTGAAAGGGCATAGATTGTGTGGTCGTCTCCTGGCTACCCAAGGGTTGAGCTGGGCCTGGGACATGCTGCATATATGAAGGAGCTTGTGATGTCATCTGTTGAGCAGACACTGCTCCCGCCAACCGCTTCATCACTTTAGGATCAGGGTTTTTAACGAAGTCTTCCATCAAATCCCTAAATTTTTTGGCAGCCTGCTGCTCAAAATAATCCTTCAATTGCTCCTTATGTCGTTCTCTTTTCTTATACATGCCTTTCCACTCTTCACCAAACCCTTCTTTCCAGGTGGTTCTGGATGAGACGCCCCGTACACGACCTGGATGCTCGGGGTTACCTAGAGCATGGGAAAGGCTGTCCCTCTCCCTCTGTGACTTGAAGGCACCTGTCTTTTCCAGGTTTGTTGCTTCCAAAACCTTCTCGGCAACTGATTTGATCTCATCGGGACAGGAGATCTCATCGCTCTCAGTGTTTGCCTTCCGAGCGCGAAGCCAATTCGCACTTCGTTCTGGCACTATATCTGTCAATGCCAGCTTGCCCTCTCTCCTCTTTGCTTCGTCTTCTGCCCTCCATTTAGGAATCTTGGTCTTGTATCCGCCAGTGCCGAGGTGGTGATGGTACTTGTTCTTCTTCGCAAGTGCCGAGGCGGCTTGGCTCTTAGCCTTGGAGTCGTCGGAGTTTTTTATGACACTGAAACGTGCCCACTGTTCTGCTGTGATAGGGTACCGCTTCGTTGGGTCCCGCCCCTTCTGCAGCCACTTTTTATTCATATCGTACCTATAGCCCCGGAATGATATTGCTAACTGCTTCATGACATGACCCTTGGCCAAAGCTTCTGTTCCCTCCGATAAAATAAACTTAGTGCACAATCGAGTCCAACAATTCGTCCTCTTTACTTCAGGCACCATACTCCAATCACTCCAGGTGATATCAAATTTTTCCTTTACTAACCATCCAATGGTGGCCCTAAATTTGGGTAGCGCCTCTAGAGGTGCTAAGGGCTCTCCGCTCGGGCTTATCTCTGTAATCCTATAAACTTCTTCTGAAAATTTATTCCTTCCTCTATCTCCTCGTGCTCGATCACTCTTTTTCTGTGTACTTCTTCGCTCGGAGGAGGTCCCGGTCGTTTGAGGCGCCGTTTGACATAATCTTGTGACTCTACCTCCATTTCGGCAACAACTTGAGAGAACACCTCCTGTCAATTCAATTGTTAGGTACATACATACACATGCATTATTCTCTCGTATAGAGCATATATACCTCATCATCATTTGGCTCATCTCCAGGCTCGTAATTAGGGTCACGTTCCAACTCAAGACGGGCCTTCTTAGCTCTAGGAGATTCACGTGGTGATGCGCTCGGGCTCCTATAAGGTTCGGATCCAGAGGAGTCAGATCTAGGTATACCTACCTGGGCATCGGCCTGCTCAGCATTTGATGGAGTACTCATCTGCATGAAATATAAGTATAAAAATAGCTAAGTAAACTAACTAACTAAATTAACTAAGTAAACTAACTCTAATTATGCATGAAATATAAGTATTAACATGAAATATAAGTATTAACATGGAAAAAACACTAACTTAATATAAGTATTAACACTAACTAAACTAACTAAATTAACTAAGTAAACTAACTAAATTAACTAACTAAACTAACTAATAAAGGGAATAAAAAACTAACTAAATTAACTAACTAACTATAAGTATTAAAATGAAATATAAGTATTACCATGGAAAAACACTAACTTAATATAAGTATTAACACTAAATTATAACTAACTAAATTAACTAAGTAAACTAACTAAATTAACTAAGTAAACTAACTAATAAAGGGAAAAAAACTAACTAAATTAACTAACTAACTATAAATATTAAAATGAAATATAAGTATTAACATGGAAAAAACACTAACTTAATATAAGTATTAACACTAAATTATAACTAACTAAATTAACTAACTAAACTAACTAAATTAACTAACTAAACTAACTAATAAAGGGAAAAAACTAACTAAATTAACTAATTACTAAACTAATTAAATTAACTAACTAAATTAACTAACTAAATTAACTAATAAACTAAACTAATTAAATTAACTAATTAAATTAACTAAACTAACTAATAAACTAAACTAACTAAATTAACTAATTACTAAATTAACTAAATTAACTAATAAACTAAACTAATTAAATTAACTAATTAAATTAACTAAACTAACTAATAAACTAAACTAATTAAATTATCTAACTAAAGTAACTAAGTAAACTAACTAACTAAATTAATTAACTAAATTAACTAATTACTAAATTAACTAACTAAATTAACTAAACTAACTAATAAACTAAACTAATTAAATTATCTAATTAAAAACTAACTAAATTAACTAATTAAAAAAACTAAATTAACTAAACTAATTAAAAAAAAAGCAAGCCGGCCTGCGAGGCCCAGCAGGCCCAGCAAGCCTGCCGGGCCCAGCAGGCCTCGCCCAGCTGGCCTGACAGGAGGGGCCGCCACGCGGCGGCGCACATGGCGGTGCCGGTGGCGGAGCTCTCGGAGCGGAGCTCGGCGCGCGGTGACGGCGGAGCAGCTCGGCGGTGGCGGTGGCGGCGGAACCAACCTCTCGGCGGTGGAGCGGCTCGGCTGCTGGCGGCGGCAATGGCGGCGGCGCGTAGGCGGTGGAGCAGCGGCGGCGGTGGAGCGGTGGCGGCGATGGAGCAGCGGCGGACGTTAGAGCAACGGCGCGTAGGCGGACGGTGAAGCAGCGGCGGCGGTGGAGCAGCCGTGGCGGAATTCGGCAGCCTGACGGCGTCGGATTTCAAAAATCGCGCCTCCGGTGACTTAGAAATTTTCGGCAGCCGCGCGCGGTAATTTATATTGGATGACATTAGTACAGGCGGGCCATATGGACCACCGCCTGTGAAAATATTAGTACAGGCGGTGGTCAATATGGCCCGCCTGTACTAATACATTAGTACAGGCGGCGGTCAATGACGCCCGCCTATACTAATAGGCGGCCCTTATTGACAGCCGCCTGTACTAATGTTTTTTCCATTTTCGGTTAGTTTATTTAGTAATTAGTTAAATTAGTTAATTAATTTAGTTAGTTAATTTAGTTAGTTTAGTAATTAGTTAATTTAGTTAGTAATTAGTTTTTTCCCTTTATTTAGTTTAGTTAGTAATTAATGGTATGTTAATTAGGGTTAGTTATTATTTCATGTACTTAATTAGGGTTTGTGGATTAATTTAGTTAGTGTTTATTAGTTAGTTTATTTAGTTAGTTTATTTAGTAATTAGTTAATTTAGTTAGTGTTTACTAATAATAGGTTTGTTAGTTAACTTAGTAAGTAATTAAAGGTCATTTATTCCCTTTATTTAGTTTAGTTAGTAATTAAAGGCTTGTTTAATAGGGTTAGTTATTATTTCATGTACTTAATTAGGGTTTGTGGATTAATTTAGTTAGTGTTTATTAGTTAGTTTAGTTAGTTATTAGGGTTAGTTATTATTTCATGTACTTAATTAAAGGCTTGTTTATTTAGTAATTAGTTAATTTAGTTAGTTAATTTAGTTAGTTTATTTAGTAATTAGTTAATTTAGTTAGTGTTTACTAATAATAGGTTTGTTAGTTAACTTAGTAAGTAATTAAAGGTCATTTATTCCCTTTATTTAGTTTAGTTAGTAATTAAAGGCTTGTTTAATAGGGTTAGTTATTATTTCATGTACCTAGGGTTCGTGAATTAATTAAGTTTTTAATTAAAGGTTTGTTAATTAGGGTTAGTTAATATTTCATGTACCTAGGGTTAGTAAATAAAATAGAATCCAAAGGTATACAAGAAGGGGAAAGAGGTTTTAATTAAGATTTGTTTAATTAAGTTAGAAAATAATATCATAGTCCAAAGGTATACTACAAAGGGAAATGTAAACATCTGCTTAATAAGAAAGAGTAGCATTAGGTACAAATGATAAGTGATACATTAATTAGTTACATGATAAACAATCTAGCGTGCTACAGTCCTTCCTTGTCCATCATGGCGCACCCAGGGCAAAGAGGTTTGCGGGATACTTTTCTCCACATTTTTGATCTTTTCTTCAAAGTTTGTAAAAAGAGACATCTCGCTCAACTGATTAACATCCTCTAAATCCATTACACCATCAACTCCTACAATTTGTTGCTTTCCAGGGATTGCTACGTGCTTTGGCTTTTGGGTACTTTTCTTTTCATTCGTAGATAGAATTTGTTTCACATAGAACACCTGTGCGGCACGGTTAGCAAGGATCCACGGATCATCTTTGTAACCTACTTTACTTAGATCAAGAACTCTTTGGCCATAGTTATCCACAGTGACATGTTTATCTTGAACCCATCGACATCGGAACACTGGAATCTGCAGGCGTGGACCATATTCAACCTCTCATATGTCATCAATGAATCCAAAGTATGTAGTTTCTTCACCAGTTGTATCATCTACAACCTCACATCGAACGCCACTATTTTGGGCCATGCGCTTGGTGTCCCTAAAACTGGTGGAAAATGTGAAGCCACTAATGTCATAGCTCTGCCATGATATGACCTGGCTTGATGGTCCAGATGCTAAAATCTTGATGGTTTCTGATTCATCTATCATGTCCAAATTCTTTAGCCATGTGGTGAATCGACGCTTGTGTTCCTTGTGTACCCAATCATTTGTGCATCCTGGATTCTCCTCACAAAGCTCTTTCATGTGCTGCTTGGTGAATGGGTCCATTATTATGAGTTGTTGTAGTATGCTGTAATGTACCTCTAGGACTATGTTGTAATCTGGCGGGATGAATGATTTTTGTCCCATCCTCCCTCGTCCACCAAGCCTTCCCTCATGTCGCAACGGAGGCAAACCAATTGGTACCTGGTCTTTTAGGAGATTATTACATAATGGTCCTTCAGACTCAATGGCCTCTTTTGTAGTGTATGCCTCTATCATGGAACCCTCCGGATGAGCACGATTTGCCATATAGCCATTCAATATTGACATGAAACGCTCATACGTCCACATTTCATGGAAATACATGGGGCCCAATGCCTCAATTTGAGGCACCAAATGAACAATAAGGTGTACTATGATATCAAAGAACGATGGGGAAAGCACATCTCCAACTGGCTCAATGTCTCTGCAGCAAATTTCTGTAGGGACTCTAACTCATCACGGATAATTACCTTCTCAGATATCTTATTGAAGAAGTAGCACAACCGTGTGATTCCCATCTTTAAAAACACTGGATTTATAGCCCTGATGGCAATAGGAAGAAAAGTGGTCAGCATTACATGACAATCATGTGAGTTATAGTTGGTGAGTGTAAGGTCTTTCATCAAAACAAGACTCCTTATGTTGGAGCAGAAACCAGATGGAACTTTTAAATTCTTCAACCACACACACATTGCATGTTTCTCATCTCTGTTCAGGTTATAGCTTGCTGCCGGTAGATGGTACTTCCCATTCTCTAGGAGTACTGGGTGAAGTTCTTTTCTGATCTTTAAATGTTGCATGTCCAAACGTGAATTGAGACCTTCCTTTGTCTTGCTCTTTATGTCTAGCAAAGTTCCAACTACGTTGTCAAACACATTCTTCTGAACATGCATACCATCGATCGCATGGCGTACGTCTAAGTCTTTCCAGTACGATAAGTACTTAAAGAAAATAGACTTCTTCTTAAATGTGTCCCCCTCATTTGCCTTCACAACCTTTCTTGGTTTCCCATCTTTGGTCTTTTTTCCAAACACAAACTTGACATTCTCAACTATCTTATACACTATGTGCCCTTTACTATAACCTGATGGAGCAGTAGATTTTGATTCATCCATATTGTCAAAGTACTTATTCATCTTTTGTAAGCGGTACTTATGGCCTGCCGGTAGCCACCTCCTATGCCTCATGTACACTATCTTGTTAGATGAAGGAAGAGACACGTGCCATGTTCCATCTATGCACTCTACACAACCAACCTTTCCCTTGAACTGGCCTGATAATGAGAAGAGAGCAAGATAATCATTAATTGTGACAATAATAATTGCTCTCAGTGTGAATGTCTCTTTGCGGAACGCATCGATCATTTTGACACCCACTTCCCATAGTATTTGCATCTCTTGCATTAAGGGCTCTAGAAATACATCCATATCAACTCCAGGTTGTGTAGGTCCAGAAATAAGAATGGTTAGCAAAAGATATTTTCTTTTTTGACACAACCATGAAGGAAGGTTGTATATTGTCATGATCACTGGCCATGTGCTGTGCGTGCTGCTCCTCTCGGCAAATGGATTCATTCCATCAGTACTCAGAGCAAACCTTACATTTCGTGGGTCCTCAGCAAAGTCTGGATATTTCTTATCGAATTCTTGCCATTGCTTTGCATCGGCTGGATGTCGTAACTTTCCATCATCTTTCCTTTCATCAGAAGCATGCCAGGTCATAAGTTCCGCATCATCAGGGTTTGCAAACAAACACCTCAAATGATCAACCACAGGGAGATACCATATCACCAATGCAGGAATTCTTCTCAACGCATAATAGTCCACTTCGATATTGCTAGTGGGCTTTGAACGTTTGTCTTGTTGAGTCTTTGTTTGCGTCTTCTTTCGCTTCCTCCCTGAAGAAACAGAGGCTGCATTCTCTTCCTCTTGATAATCTTTATTCGTCTTGTACCTACTAGCACCGCAGTTTGGACAACTGTCTAAGTCTTTATACTGATCACCCCGATATAGGATACAATGATTTCTACATGCGTGGATCTTCTCAACACCCATCGTAAGTGGACTGACTAGCTTCTTTGCATAGTACGTGTTAGTAGGCACTCTGTTCTCCTTAGGAAGAAGATCTCCAAGTACACGCAATAAATCATTGAAACTAGCATCGGACCAACCATATCTAGCCTTAATCGTCAAAAACTGAAGAACAGCCCGTAGTGTCGACCACTCTTTGGTGCAACCTTTCGACTCGTCGTACAAAGGCTCTTCTGCTGCCTTCTTCAAAGCTTCCATTCGGTTCATGAAGAATATTGATGGATCCGCACAACGGTTCATTATTGCCTCTAAGAAATCTGCATCTTCAATGGCATCAGTGTTAATATGTTGAGTTTCATTAACATCGGACGTAGAATTATGAGTTTGATTGACATCTGGCATAACATGATGGGTTTCATTGATATCTGGCATAGCATCACATTCATTGAGATATGGCATTGGACCCTCCACATTGATGTTACTTGCAGTGTTGTCAGTTGTCCGCATATAAGGTGTAGAACTACCCTCACCATGTTTTGTCCAAATCAAGTAGTCCTCCACAAATCCTCTGCAAACCAGATGAGAAGTAATTGCTTCCACATTGTCAAATACCACAATATTTTTACAGTCTGCGCATGGACAACATATGTGCTTCGCCTTTGTTCTCTGAGCATGTATCTTCACGACATCAATAAATTTCTGGACCTCCACTACATAAGATGGGTCTAATCTTGATAAGTTGTACATCCATAATGACCTCTCCATATTTATCTGTAATTAGTTAGGAAAATATTGTATGTCACTCTAAAAACAAAACGAAAATAATCCCTCATAACTAAGATTCTATCCTCCGTCAATTAAATAGATATGAAAACCTACCTCTTACAAAATAAAAAATTTTAAAAATTATTTAAACTCATTTTTATAATTATAAGAATTAATTAAACGGAGATGGCATCTTGATTAACAAACCCTAAGTATAAGCAAAAATAACAAACCCTAATTAACAAACCCTAAGTACATGAAATACTAACTAACCCTAATTAATAAGCCATTAATTACTAACTAAATTAATTAACTAACTCTAAGTACATGAAATATCTAACCCTAAATAATAAACCATCAATTACTAACAAAAGTTATTGAAAAACCTAAGCTACATGAAATAATAACTAACCCTATTTAACAAACCCTAAGTATAGACAATAATAACTAACCCTAATTAATAAAACATTAACTACTAAATTAATTCATAAACCCTAAGTATTCTATTACATAGATCTGCTCACAAGAATTCTAAAAAGTATTTATTTTCTATAATCCGAGCAAGATATAATTTACTATGAATTTACAAAAAAAATAGCTAAAACTCTCTCTCTTGCCCTAGCTATGAACCCTAACCCTAGATTTAGAGCACCTCCAATCCAAGAATTGAACCAAAGAATCACTAAAAAAATGGCGGCAACAACACTAACTAACCTTTTGGAAGTTTCTCACCAAAGAAATGAAGTTCAAAACATCCCCCCTTGGAATCGCCACCTCTGTGTCGGCCACTGTGCATACACGGGAGTAACTGTTCTTGTCTGGAGGTGGAAGAAGGGAATTTATTGCAGAATTAACACAGGCGGTTAATAATGTCAGCCGCCTATGTAAATGTTATTTACACAGGCGGCTGACATTATCAACCGCCTGTGTAAATATAGGTATTTACACAGGCGGTAGAGATAGGAGAGCCGCCTGTGTAAATTGTTTTACACAGGCGGTTCTCTTGCTGGACTCACTCTACTTTTTGTACTAGCGTCATGAAGTTGTGAACCGCCTGTGAAAAAATACAACGTGGCAGCAAAAATGATTTTGGTAATAGTGGTCTTCCTGCACCCAACACCATATACAGCTGAGAATCAATCAATCAAAACAACATATATGTTTTCCCTGTAGCTACCCATTGTCACACCCCAAAATCAGCCATCTCTGTGAAGAATGAAGCCTAAAGAAAAGATTAGCAACCGTTCTGCTACACTATGATAGATGTAAGTGTTAAACATAAGTATGTTTTTCGCTAATATTTCTTTACAATATTTTCCTTTCTATTATTATATGTGTACACTTCGTTGGCACACACACATGGCGAGCTTGGTTTTCTTTAGAAAACTAGGCACTACACCCAATAGGAAGCAATGTATTCATTTTTCAGTCAGAAGGGGACATAAGAGAAATGTTGGTAAGGAATCATTTCGTAAACACATAGTATTTCTATATTGTGCAGAGAAGACCTGGCTCATTTAATTTTAAAACTTTACTCTATCTGATCAAAAGAAACAAGAAATAGGGTGTGTGCTTCCACAGAAGAACATGACTATACCAATGAATGAACATTAAATATAATTGGCAGTAAAAAAAAATTGTGATCTTCTAAACCGATAAACAAATTACTTCTTCAGCATGCAGTGTACTACATGTCCAAGAAATGACCTGTTATTCAATAATTTTATCTTGAACCACAAATTTCTTTGTAAAGATTCTGAAAACTTAATTTACATTACAAACCTTAGCACAAGTATGACAAGCTTTAATCCAATCAACATCTCTGTATGGTTCACTATAGAGCTCCTCTCTTAGTGCCAGTATTGTTGGAGTAAGTGTCCCAACAAATTTCTTACCATATAGGTAAGCCATCGGCATATAAACCAAGCGAGAAAAGCACCAAAATCGACCTGTGAAAAAAAGGATGATCTATTTGAAATAAAAACAAAATAAATATGAAAAAATAATGCGTTTTCATCTACTATAAGAAGTATGTATAGCAGAGATTTTTTAGGGCCTAGGATCACGCGGTCGCCCATTAAACCCAGGACGAGGCCCAATAACTGCAGCACATATAAAACACAACACTTAGAGTTTCCACAGCATCCCTCTCTCTCTCCCTCAGCATCCCTCGCAACCGCCTCCTCCGCTCCCGATCTCTCCACGCCAGGTCGGCGGCGGCGGGTTCCCGATCCAGATCCCGCCGAGGCGTCGTGCTGGCCGGCGAGGCGGCGCGCCGGCGCCGTTCCTGCTGGTACTGCCGTCCAAGGACGCCGTCGCCGCCGCGAACTTCCGCCTGTCTTTTGCTGCAGCTGGCCAAAGCTCAAAGGCCGCCGGCCACCGGCTCAATACGTTCGGCTGACGACAGGTACGTTAGGTACGTGCGATATTGTTGCTCGCCTTGGCCTGCCCAGCTCATGCGTCTTGTTTCCTCCTGGATGCATGTGGATGACCACAGGCTAGCAACAGCATAGCAGCAGCAGGCTTCTAATCTCCGCTCGCTGCCATGGATCCCGAGTTTGGCGAGCGGCACGAGACGGCCCTGGGATCAGCCACACCAGATCCGGATCAAGCAACCCTGATGGCGAGCGCGGTGGCGGCGATAGGCCCAACTGCAGCTAGGTATGGACTCGCCGGTGGGTTCAAAATGGGCTTGTGGGCGGGTTCATGGGTTTTTTTTTGTTTTTTTTAAATGATTAACTGCAACGGACATCCTTATGTGTCCGTTGTGGTAAATCAATTTATCCCAGCGGGCAAAGGTGTCCGTCGTGGTGAGGCCACGATTTATTGTGACCTTGTCACCGCGACGGACGCGTTTGCCCGCTGCGGGAAACCAAAAACACCCGTCACGGTTAAGCATTTCTGTAGTAGTGATACAAAATTAACAGCTAACTTATAGTAGTTGATGGTATATTAGTGTTGTTTGACATCATCTTAAATTTTAGACACCTGAACTATAAGAAAAGTGTGTATATATATATATATATATATATATATATATATATATATATATATATATATATATATATATATATATATATATATATATAGACACACACATACTTGAGCGCTCATCTCCACTTGCGCGTGACCATGAGCGATTGAGCGCGTCCACCTACCACTACAGGAGAGCCGGCGGGATCAGAGTTGTGAATGTGTTTTTGGAGTCCACGAGCACCGAGTCGAGGCATGGTGCCTGTGCATGCAGTGACCGGCCGGTCTCAGGCGCAGCGTGCATGGTGCCACGTATGTACGAGGGCGCCGGCCGATTAAATTTGTGCGCAGAGTGCCATGCAGTTTTTGGTTGTTTCGATAGGACGAGATCATCCATGGATTAATTTGTAGTACTAGTATTTGGTTGAAGGATGAGATACACTAAAAAGGGAAATATTTTATAAAGATGCTAAATTTTAAATTAATTTGTAGTGTTTGGTTGACAGATGGGATTAGATTGGATTCAATTAAAAAGGGAATATTTATCATGGTCCGAAAAAATTTAGAGGATTATTAGTAAATATAAACTAAGGATTGTAATTATATTATATTATTATTATTTAGTAATTATGATGATCGGATTAGTCTTGATTAGTGCTAATATGTTGCTTCGTGTGTTAATATTATTAGGATATTAATGATACTAATTAACATATTTTAGTTTAAATTAGTGATTATCATGACAAAATTAGCATTAGTGTATATTTATTAGTGTCAAATTAATTTTTATTATTTTAAATAATGTATATAATAATTAATTAGTTAATTATTTTTGAACACATTCATTTTTATTCATAACCAACCAAATAGAAAATAACTTCTCATCGTGAATATCGTTATACCAACAATATCCATGTATCGCCACAATCGCATCTGAGCATCTCTAAGAGTTTACTATCTCAATTTGGCATCCATTTATTATTGGCAAAACAAGCAAAATTAGACTCCAATAGTTTGGCAAAACAACTTGGTATCAATGACAACTTGGTATATCTCCCCCCTCACTTAGCAAATATGTCAACATGAGGCAATTTTGCATCTCCTCTTCTTCCGCCGCCGCCTCTTCTCTCGGGAAAAAGAAAATCTTATATGCCTTATTTTTTTAATTTGCCAAGTCCAAATAGCAAACTATTGAAGAGAGACTATTTTTTATACTTGACATATTGTTTTACGATTTAACAAAACACAAGATTTGCCAAATGAAATATATCAAACTCTTGGAGATGCTATTAACACCATGCTCGGAACAAACCTACCCAGTCCCTGATATCTCAGATCTGTGTCTCTGCGGTCTCGTGCCCTCGTCGCGCAGGCGGCGACAGCAACCCTGGCCCTAATGAGGTTAGCACGATCACGGGCATAGTGCCGTGCCTGGGCCGCAACTCTGGCGGTCTCCAAATGGGCCAAGCCCGATGGCACTACAAGAAATCTGGGCTTCTATGACGATTGCTAGGTGACAGAACACCTATCTATCACAAATGGAAGCTATTTATGACGACTGATCATAGGATGACAACTGTTTATGACCAAGTTCTGTCTTAGTCATAAACATCGTCATAGTATACTCTTTATTAGCTTGTACAATAGATCGATGACAATAGTTGATCATCATAAAATGTAGAGCAATTATAATTTTTACTCAAATAAACAAGGATAAAGAAATGATCAAAACCAAAGATGTAGTTACCAATGAGTTCTACAAGTATGTTTTTGATGATTTTTTATTTGAAATCATTTAATATCTCAAAATTGTATTCAAAGTTCTCAAATTTTTAGAAACACAACGGCCACTATCATGCTTTTGGTGCATAGGAAAAACTAAAAAAATTGTGATTCAAAGAGGAATTGAATTGAACTGATTCTCTTTTTATTTATGGAGCCGAGTTATCTTTTTATTTTGTTCCCACGTCTACTCATTGTAAAAGCCCAAATAAAAAATCACTGATTTAATAGTTTTTTCATTCCACATGGACCCAATTTTGCTCATGTTGATGCATTTGAAACTTCCTTGTACATGGAATAAATTTTACGTGAAATATGACTTTTTCTCCGAGCAATCTTGGTTTTAGCTACTAGGCCCATGATCGCAAAAATTGGAAGAGGAAAGCCCAAATCAACACTTAGGCAACTGGGCGGACAATGCCTGCACTCGAGCCCTGTACATAGAAGCAGTAGTACCACATCGCCTATATGAGCGAACGAGCGTCTCCAGTGATGTATAAAATTAGGCTGTGGGAGGCTTGTGTCAATCCGGCTCTACGTTGGCACAGCACCTTGCAAAATGAGAAAGTTACGTACCACTGCGCCACAGGTGCTTTGCTCAAGTGATGTACGTTTACTTATTTTATTCACATGATACACGTAAATGTTTGCTCAACTAGAAGCAAATTAATGATGACATAATATAGGTCCATATACCTAATGCTGGACCCCACGTGAGCAAAAGGTTGTCTTTTATCTCTTTTATAAAATACTAATACATTGTCGAGAGGATAACCTTAGCCTAAAAACAACTATTTATTTATTTTATATGACCTTTTTTTTAACTTTACCTATAAGGTCCGAAAACAAAAATTTGCCTCTTTTTTTTGCAAAATATTTCCAGTTTGCTCATGTTTGCTGAAGTTTGTGATTGGTTATGGCACCACTGTCCCAGTCCAACTAAAATTTAATTGTGCCATATTAGCCAACTGCCACTAGGATGTTGTATGTTACTACAGGAATACCCCATTTTAAATTTCATCAATGATGATTATACCTTTTGTGCAGGGCTAGTGAGCTCTCTCTCTCTCTCTCTCTCTCTCGTTGAGCTTGAGCGCCCTTGTTGCCAACCCTTGCCAGTCCAATGTCCTTGACAAGTTCCTCTACAGGAAGCACTACAGGGATGGTAGGTTCTCTCAAGTTGTTCTACTGCTATACAAAAGTTAGCATGTACACAGATTTATTATCATAAGATTGTTGAAAAATATTCACTACATTTTTCTCTTCATTAGTGTTATTCATGGTTTTAATAGTTGTACATGGCTTTCTTTTGTGTTCAAAACTGTTATCTCACTCACTTGTTTCCATTTCATAAGCTGTGGCATCAAGGTCATTCTTGTTAATCACTAGTGCTGAATCAAGAGGCAATGGGCCTGTTTGAAAACTCCAGTCCATGTCCCAACACTACAATTTCTGCATATGTGTTTTGTCCCTAAGGGTCGCTATACTATCAAGATCCATTCAAGTTTACAAAATTTCACGAATTTAACTGTTTTATCAACATGACGAATCTACTGCAGTTTCTGTGATCATGTCCTGATTGCAAAAATTGGAAGAGTCAAACTCTGTAAAATTTATGAGAATGCTGAAGCAACTTTAGGATTGTAAATCATGGAACACCACCTGCTATTTCTGTGTTGATATGATAGTGCTTGTAGTCTTGGAACTGTTTTATATCTATGCCAATTTTTTAATTTACTACTGTCTAGTAGTGTCCTCTGATTTTAATATATGAGTGTGCATTTGAACTGACCAAAGACAGCATGCTAGTCTGCTACTGTAATAGAGACACCACAATTTTGCTTTGTCTCTCTACATAACATAACCTGATGTTAGATAGTGCGAGCATGCTAATGTAGTAATTTAGTAGTAACTTACAACACTATATAGGATTAGTTAACAAGAACATAACTGTATATGATTCTTCATATTATTTTAAGTACTTCTACACATTTAATAAATGACATCCCTCAAGAACTCTTCTATGTTTCATATATTATAATCATGTCATTTCTAAAGTGCCTTCTGAGTTATGGATGTGCGCTTATCTGGTTGCAGACAGGTGCAGAGCGCTTAGGAGGCATTGCTGGTGGCTAAGGTGGAGCAGCTAGGGGCTTCATTTCCAGAACACTAGTGCTCTATGTCCTCACCCATTTATGGGAAAAACCTTGTTTATTCATGATTTCTAGTGTCAATGTTTCTCTCAATGTAAACTGTGACTTGGTCAATTATGATGAAATGAATTTGATTTGGTCATGAATGTAATGAATGTGTTGCTGCTAGGCTTATTTGACTTGTAATATAGATTGGGCTAGCCTAGTAATAATCTAGCTTGGGCACCAATTTATAGCTGGGCCAAAATCTATTTGGGTCAATTGGGTTGATTGTTAATGAAAAACATGAAAAAGCCCATGTTATATGGGCTGAATGTGAAATGACATGTCACCTGCCATGTCATCATACATGTGCTATTATGTTTAATATGTGATGACGAGTTTAGTTATGACACTACATCAATGACAGGAGAACTATTGTCACTATATCAGTGACAATGTCCTGTGGTGGTCACAGAAGCTGGTTAGTGACCCACCTTCTGTGACGGCAATTAGTTCATCACTACAGGTAGGCAGTGACAGGAAATAGGCTCTGATCGTCATATTTTGATTGTCACAGAAGCCCAGAATTCTTGTAGTGTGGGCTAGCCCATCGTCGCGTAGGCGGTCTCGTGCTAGCCCATCGGTCCCTTGCAACAGCGGGCTGGCAAGGCACGCGCGGGTTGCCGTGCCTAGCAACACGGCACGACACGACTCCAACACCTAGGGTCGTGCCTGGGCCGAGAGGGCACGGTGGCACGTCTAGGCATGGCACGGCAGGCACGCATGTCTAATGTGCACGTGTCTCGCCGTGCCGTGCTCTATCGTGCCCATGCATGCCCGTGCCGTGCCGGAAGGCCCGTTTAGGAAACTATACTCGTTACTGTTCTCCTAGTCATGTGAGCTTGGCCGTGTGGCGCCCACATAACCGCCGCAAGGGACAAGAGACACGGATCACTACTCCAGATAATGCAGAAACCCAGCTGTGTTGACAGTCAAATTATGCTAGCAGGTACACAATACAATGGGGTTCATGACTAAGTTCCTAACGCCATCAACATAATAAAGGAAATTTGGTGCAACGAGAACCAAAGCCCAAGCAAAGGAAAGAGGATTTGGGCCTCTGTCCTACCCAATCCAGCCAGGCTGGTTCTTATGTGACCGGTCCAGCTAGAGAGGTTCTGAGTCCCAATTGTTTTTAAATCAGTTTTGGATCTGTTTTCGACGTAGAAAATTAGAGATTGTGCAGTAGACATGTTTTCAGAAAAACTAGATATGTTTTCAACTAGGATAGAACCACCCCTCTATATAAACGAGGGGATCATGGCTGATTAAGAAATCCAATTTCTAATCCACAAAAAACACATCTACTACCCTTTTCCTCTAATTCTCTCTAGCGTTCTAGCCTTCTAGGTAGGCTTGCCAACAATATAATAACCTCGTTGTGTCCTTCTTTAACAAGCCTTCCTAGGAGATGTTCGTGAACCTACCAGGCAAAGAGCGGACGTCAAATAAGCCTAACCAACCAAGAACGTCAACGGGCCCGTGTGGGCTATGTGGTCGAACTGGGCCTCCAAAATTTATTAAGTATCATATGTCTTCTCCATTGTCGCCTTCTCCACTCTCCTCTCCATCTCCCTCCCTCCCTCCCTCTCGAATCTACATACGAAAAGGTTTTACTCCATCCGTCCCAAAATAGATGTCATTCTCGTTTCCTTAGAAGTCAACCTTGTTCAACTTTGGTCAATCACAAATTAAAAAATATTAATATTTATAATACGTAAATAGTATCATTAGATAGATATTTGAATAAACTATCTAAAAAACTTGTTTGGAGGTATAAATATTGTACGTATTTTCTACATATCTAGTCAAAGTTGAGAAAATTAGACCGGCATGCATCATAGCGACCTCTATTTTGGGACGGATAGAGTACATGCTAAATGCTAGACCTAGGAGATTATAGGGTAACAACACATAGGACACCGACTTTCCTTCTTTGCTGGCACAAAGCCCAAGGAAGTCCTAGATACAAACACCAAGGAGACCTAGTTTATTTATTAAATTTTATCAAAAGAAATTTATTAATTTGCTACTAGTAGCGTAGTACATGAGTACGTTAGACACTACTATTGTGACTGTACTCTGGATTCAACGATCATTGGATCCGATTCCTTGTTAATACTAGTAACTGATAGTATTGTTCTTCCGTTCTCGAGAAATTCTTCATTTTCCAACTCATACCCATCTCTAGCTTGCGTTCCAGTGACACACGCTGACGCGGCTTGAATTCAGACGCCGACGCTGCACAGGGCGGCCGTGTTTCTTCCTTGTCCGTCGCCTTCATCCTCGCTGCCGCCGTCGTCGTCGTCCTTGTCCTCCCACTCCTTGTTGACGTCGAGGAAGTAGAGCGCGGCGACCATGGCGACGCAGGAGGCGAACATGGGGACGGGCCCAAAAAGCCAGAGGAAGACGGGACAGGAGAAGTAGTAGGCGCGGACGCCGAGGGACCAGAAGTAGAAGCCCCGGTTGAGGGCGGCGGTGACGTATCCGACGGCGCGCGCGGGGCGGCGGTGCGCGGCGAGGGGCACGTTGACGAGGAGCCCCGTGTGGCTGTAGTACCGGATGGACTGCACGTTGAGGAGGAACGCGACGAGGAAGCAGACGAGCACCGCCAAGAACTTGGCGGCCAGCGCGGCCTCGCTGTTACCGCCGCCGGAAAAGAGGCGGGCGCCGCTGCCGCTGCTGGCTGCCATGAGCGCGGCGACGAGGGAGCTGAGCGTGATGGCGACGGAGGCCAGCACGGTGGAGGCCATGATGGTGTTGCGCAGCGTCTGCACCGCTAGCACTGCGTGCTTTCCCGATGCGTCCTCCATGATGTGGCGCACCCAGATGCGGCGGTTGATGGCGTTGATGCCGATCACGGTCGTCTCCGGGCGCCGCCGGATGCGGTGGAGCAGCCAGATGTGGTAGCCCACCATCAACGCCAGGCCCAGCGGCACCAGCACGTAGTCCAACTCCAACTGCGACGACGAGCCACTCTGCATGGTCGATCGAGGTACCTCCGGCCGGAGCCGGAGCCGGAGGAGGAGATGCTGTACGTAGCTAGCTGATGAGCGTGCGCGGGCCGGCAGGCAGACTGGCAGGGTGAGATCGTTAGCTCTAGTACGTAGTACCGTACACACTAGGAGCACAGAGGTTTATAAGTTCAGTGAGCAAATTTATTTGCTGTGCTGAATGCTGATAGCTATCGATCGGTAACAATGCAAGGTCCTGCTACCAAATTAAATCATTCTTACTAAAAATCGATTTCTACGTGTGAAACATACACCGCCAAAATCTGAAAGCTCTCGAGGCGAAGTTCTCCTAGTGTGCTTTAGTATTTAAAATTTAGTACAATTTTGTTTCTAATAAATATCTCTTAGTGAGAATTGTCAGTGCTCGGCAAAGGAGCCGTCCGTGACGAAGGCGTCGTAACGACAACTTTGCCGAGGGCTGTCTCGGCCCTCAGCAAAGACTTTGCCGAAAGCCCGACAAAAGGTCTCGGTAAAGAAGTCTTTGCTAACAAAAATTCTGCCGAGCACAAATCCTTTCTCAAGGGTTGAATAGTCTTTGCCGAGAACTGCAGGCGCTCGGCAAAACCTCTGTTTCGGGTAGTGATTGGGTCGTGTGAACCAGTGTTGTGGTGCGCCATGCACTTGCGTTACTCTCGTATGTGTGGTATATTTGTTGTGGTTTGCGTTCGAACGCTCGTGGTATATGCGCGGCATGGAGTAGGTAGAAAAGTGTTACATGCATTGTTGGTAGCAAGGTAGCTAGCATCTGTCATGTTCTCTCGAGAGACTGTCTAGCTCATTGTGCCTGCATCCTCCCTAAAGGCCAAATCCAATTGAAGTTCGTCGTCGTGGTGTCACTAATGTACGTGGCCCGTGATCCTAGGTCAAACATAATTCGCGGTCCCGTGATCCTCCAATTGCTGATGGAGACGTCGTCATCATATCAGACTTGCATGCTTGCGTTGGAAATATATATATCAGCTCGCGTGTGTGTGGAATAATATGGTTCAGCACATGCAGCCGATGATTCGAATCGGCAAATTTCATGAAAAAACGTATACCAATTTCGCGTGCCAACACTCTACTCTCCGTTCCAAATAATATAAGTCTTTCTAAAAACTGTGAAAGTCAAAACATCTCAAGTTTATCTAAAACTAAAGAAAAAAATATAGAGATTAAATTTATGTTTGTTTCAGTCAATCCTTGGTTAGCAAAATGCATGTGAGCTGATTAGATACATCAACACAGTTAGTAGTATCTGTACACTGGCTTGTGCTGGAACGCCAAACTATATATACTACTATTCCGAACAGCCGTACCATGCATCGGTCGGGCTACTTTGAGTTCTCTAGCAAACAAATACCGATTTGGCCTATTTGAATCATCATAAAACACTTTCCACTGCCTGTAACATGCATGAATAAAGAAGCATATGCCTTAGCTTATTCTTTTTGGATCATAAATGGATCAAAATCACAATATAGCTCTCACCCAGTAAAGCATATCTAAAGACTGCACCAATTCGCAATGGCCTCGTTGAGTAAACAGTGGTAAAAGTACTGCAAAGTGAGTGGTACGCAGCAAAGTTCAAAGTTCAATAGGACACGGATAGTCCAAATTTATATTTGCATCTTAGGACATTGTCGTGGTACGTCCAAATAATTATGAACCATTCATTCGTATATATATCTTATTTTTTATCACTAAAGTTTATGGATCAATTAATATATATGTTGATTACTGATTTCTTTCATACATGTATCTTATCTTATAACTGTATATTTACTATATTTTTCATGCAAAGGGGCAAAGGAAATGATGCTCACAGAAAAGGAAGGTGTCGTGTGCCTTTTTTTGTCTCCCGTGATGAGCTGATATACCAATGTTTCCTTTTTCTTTTCTTAAATTAATTAATTTATTAATTCAAAAAATCTAGAGAATTGATGTATTTTGGAAATAGCCAAATAACTCATATTTTGTGGACCTGTCAGAAATATTTGTCATGACAAAGTACATGTCAAAGCAAAACATATTACATTGAATTTTTGATAAAGTAATATATTGTCTATATAAGTTATTATCCTAAGATATACACAATGTGAATTGATGACAACAGAAATGTTTATGAAAAGAAATAGAGTAAACATGTGTCATCGGTAGTGTTCCAAATTTTATTCAATAAATATACATTTTCCAATTGAGAACTGTAATTATTTTGTTTTAGTCAAATCCTGAGTAAGCCATCCTTAAAGAGTCCACGCGTACTATTGATTCTGCACATGTGTGTATTAACATGTCCAGCTACAATTAAATAACTGGTTGTGCAGGCAGCCTAAGACAACAAATAAAATTTTGTGTTCGTCCACATGCAACCTGAAGGTAACCGAACAAAATGAACATTTCAGTAATGATCATACTGAGAAGATGTCACACCCAATGAAAAACATTATGTGTGCCCAGAAAGCAATCCACACATAAATCCATAAATTACATAGTACCATCACAGAGTTTAGTACATAGCGTACATAGATCCATTATATAAATAAATAACACAACGGAAGATACAACTAGCTCTCATGGAACTCCATCTCACAGGGAAGGTCAACTGGTTGACCAAGCCTAGAAATCTTCAGGATAGTCCTCATAGCCTCCTGCTTCTGTTACCCATCCGGGATTTTTATCCAATTGATTGAAGAGTAAAACAAGCGTGAGCACATTCGTACTCAGCAGCATAACATGGGGTTATGAAACTCAAAAGTTTGACACTGTGAAAGGATCAAGATGCCCAAGAGAGGGGGTGAATTGGGCTCTTTTTAATTTCTAAACAAGAATTAAACCTATAAAGAGTCAATTAACCCCCTAGTGCCTACCGCTAGTGTGTCCTAACTAGAAAGCGGTAGCAAGTCAATAGAAAGCGAAAACTTCTACACAATTCTAGTATGAATTGAAAGACAATTGCGGAAAGTAATGAGGTAAGAAAGAGCTAGGGAAAGAGATGCTTGACACGGCGATGTTTTGCCGAGGTATCGAGGAGTCGACACTCCCCCTAGTCCTCGTTGGAGCACCTCGCAAGGTATAACTCCCCCTCAATCTCGCGCAAGGGATGAGTGCTCTCTACGGGCTGATTCTTCGCCACTCCGGCTTGGTGAATCGCCCACAACCGATCACAAACGTCGATGGAGAAGGGCCGCCGACAATCCTCCGGCGATCACCTTCCTCCGAACACCACCGGACCGTCTAGGTGATGTCGATCACCAAGAGTAACAAGCCTCGATCTTCGCTTGACTCACTCAAGCTTCACAACTAGAGGATGCACACTTGAACTCTTAGATGAACTAGAGGAGAGGATGGATGGATTCGCGAATCACTCTCTCACTCTAGGGCTCTTGCTCTCTTCCCAACCTTCTCAACAAACTCAGCAACTCAAATGAGCAAAGGCAAGGTGGGAGAGAAGTGGGAGGGGCTATAAATAACCCCTCAGAAAACTGCCTCGGGCTGGCAACTTAAGTTGGCGACGGACGCTCTGTCGACTAGGCGACGGACGGTCCGTCGCATGCCCCAACGGCTAGTTCTGTTCATAGTTTGGGCGACGGACGCTCCGACGCCCTGCCCAACGGCTAGTTCTGACACACTTTTCCCAGCGACGGACGCTCATCCCAGCGTCTGACGCTGCACTCTGGCTCGGGCTGAAAAACACCCTCTCTGGAAGGTCGACGGACGCTCTCCAAGCGTCCGACGCCTGGCCGACGGACAACGTCCGACGGACCCTGAAAAACTTAGCCAGAAAACATCTCCGCTGGAAGGTCGACGGACGCTGTGGACTCAACCACCCAGCGTTCGGCGCCTTTCTCCGACGCGACGGACAGCGTCCGACGCCTCCGTCAGGAGCGTCCGACGCCCAGAAAACAGTTCTATCAACTTCGTTTTTCGTCGCGATGAATATGGAAGTTGTTCTAGGCTATCTTACGGTCACCATAGGCTTGCTTAGAGCTAAGGAAGACAAGTGTGCACCACACCTAAGTCATGAAGCTTTCCTAAGTCAAGCTACTAGTCTCAACCCCTCTTAATAGTACGGTCAAAGATAAAAAGAGAAGCCCTATCTATTTCTAAGTGCCCTTTATCACCTTATGGCACTTAGCCTATCATTCTAGGGTCTTCATCATGTCTCCTTGAAATCCGAAACGATATCCATCTTGGGGGCTAAGTGATGACCATTAATGCCCATTCTTGTTGATCACTATGGCTAAGCTACGCATAGCCTCTGCAAAACACACGTTAGCCATGATAATCTCTAATTGTCGTTAATCACCGAAACCAACTAGGGCAATCATTCTTCAATCTCCCCCTTTTTGGTGATTGACGACAATAACACCTCGAGTATTGATAAGAGTTATGGTTTAGACTTTATGGTGACTTGGAATGGTTGAGCAAGGGTTAGTGAATTTGTAATGAAGCATACTTGTTCACCCAAGCCAAATCACAAATCATGGTACTCATAGATATGAATGTAAAAGAAGTACCTCATGATATTCTCAAAAGATGTATCGGAGTATAGCGCGGAAGCTCAATTATCATTAAGCATAGAGATATATCATGAAACATGAGACAACTCACAAGATATATTAGTGATAATCAAGAGTTTGTCACATCCAACCATATTTCACATAAACATCAACCAAAGTATTCATCACATCACACATAGAAACAAATGCATAAAAGTAGACATGATGAAAGAGTACGGGGAAATTAAGCATACGAAGATCCAAATCCCTCCCCCTATCTCTATACTCGACCCTCTCTCCCCCTTTGGTGTCTAGCACCAAAAACTAAGCGTCTGGGGCTGGAGAAGAAGGTGGAGGAGCTGCAGCCTTGCGATCGAGCATGATGAAGTCCTGAAGGTCTGACTCATCTGACTCATCATCTGCCTCGGCCTCTGCAGGTGTAGGTGCAGCTGGAGTAACCTCTGGAGCTGCTGTCTCAACGGACTTCCCCTGAGGCTCAGCTGGTGCCTCTGACGGTCCTGCCTCTGTAGTAGCGGGCCTGGGAACCCGACGAGTGAAGACTCGAGGCGAGGAGGAAGGTGTCACTGCTAGTGCAACTAGTGATACTGCTGCTGCAACCTCTGCTGGCTGAGTCTGAGCTGGAGAGGAGACTGCCACTGTAACTGCCTAATCCTGAGCCTCTGTAACGGCTGTCTCAGCGGCTAGTGAGATGGCATATGTTTGAACTGCAGCCGGAGGAGTGGTAACTGTCTGCGCGGACTGCTCAGGAGCGATCTCCGACGAGGCAACTGAAGACAGGTGGGTGCCCGTCGCCGGAGGATCCACCTCAACCCCTGGAGCTGGTGAGACTAGCTGATCTGCTCCTGGGGAGTCTTCTCCCGTGATCTCTAGGTATGAGGCTGAGAAGTCTCGCGAGGCCTCTGCTATGGCAGTTCCCTGGATAGGAGTAAAGCCTGTCTGAAACTCTCCAGGTGAAGCTAACCAAGAAGACACCTGGGTCCTCGGAGACTGATACGCGGGAGAAGCTGGTGCCTGGAATGGAGGAGTAGCTGGTGCCTGACTCTGCTGTCCTCCGGACGGTAACGCTGGAGTTGGAACCACTACTACTGGAGGCTGCTGTGGAGGTGAGGTGAACTGCTGCTGCTGCGAGACTCCAGACAACTGAAACTGAGGAGTGGAAGTCTGCCCGGAGCTGGAGGCTAGCAGACGCTCAAGTAACAACGTCTGTGTCTTCTGAATTTCTGCCTGCTGCAGCTGATAGGCTAAGAATTGGCACTGGAACTCATCCTGCCTAGCATGTGTCTGGGCCTGAGCAGCCAGCTGCTGCTCTGTGAGCCTCCGTAAGTCGGCAGCCTGTCATCTCTGCTCCTCTGCCTGGCGTGACTGCTCCTCCTGCATCCTCGACAGAATAGTAAGCAATGTAGCCTCTGAGGTGCTGGAACCTAGAGGTGGAGCTGCAGCTGTGCCTGACCCTCCTGCCTCATGGTCATGAGGCATCGGTGCGTACTCGCGCACTGGCTGGTAGTCCTCGTCAGTACTGTCAGAGTCTAGATCCTCTCTATAGACTGTCTCGGCAGCTGTGTCAATCTCTGTGTCAAGATCTGCAAGCTCTGCCTGAGCAATCTGCTCAACTGTAGCTGACTGAGGTGGCACACCGGCCTGCCTGGTGCCTGGTCTGTAAGCTCTACTGGGGCGAGGCAGGTTTCCATGCATCACTAGCTGACTCATTGAGTATACTGGAAACTCTGTCGCTGACCTCGTGAGAGTGACTCTCATAGCCCCTGATCTGGTCTTGGCAACTATCAGATAAGATATCCAGTGAGCAAACTGCAGCTGCTAGTGACCCCTGAACCCTGCAGTTATGATATCCTCAAGCTCGCTAACAATCAGGTCCCAGAGGTCAAACTTCTCCTTCCGGACGATATGAGCAAGGAGCCAAAGCTGTAGACGTGTAATAGTATCCCGAGCTCCAATCTGAGGGAGAATGGTACGCCTGAGTACCTCGTGGAGGATCCGAGCAAGTGGAGTGAGGTCACGTGGTGTACGGCTCGAACCCTCAGCGAACGGCAGCTGAAAGCACAGCCTCACGAAGTCTGTAGATGGCACTATACCATCGTGAGGTCGGCGAGGGGCCTCCTGATCCCCATAGCACAAGCTGTGAATCTTCGTAGGAGAGGACTCTAGGTGGAAAAGCTCTCTGAACCTAGCTACTGAGACCCTGAAGTCACGTCCCTGAAATCCAAAGTGTAGGAACTCGTGATCAGGGGAGATCCATAGAGATGCATAAAACTGATACACCCATTCCTTCTGATATGCTCCTGATCGTCCCATCAACTCTGATAGCCCCTGAAGGTACTGAAGGTGTTGTAGGATCTCTGGACCACCGATCCCCTCTATATGGGCAGATGGGCACACCCTGTGAGCCCTAAGAGGAGCGTCAGTGTCGACGTAAGCTCTGTAGAAGTCCTCGTGAACCGTGGTATAGAAGTCTCGTCCGGCACGAGGATCCCTCTAAGGTGGGAACCAGGACTGAAAGTCCACGAAGCGGAGTAACTGGACTTGCTTCGCTGTAAGAGCTCGTACCTGGTGCCTCACTGGGTCTGGGAGCTGGGGTCCTGGAGGATTAGGTGGTGCACCAGAGCCTCTGGATCGGGTAACTCGGCGACTCATCAACTCACCAATCGAGGAGTGGCCCACGGCCTCTGTCTGCTCAGTCTCTGGGACTGGCTCTGTGTCCTCTGCCTCAGTAGCCTCGACGGGCTCTGTCTCTGGACGCGTAGGGGACTCACGACGCACTCCATGGCGAGGCGAGAGCCTCAAACCGGCGCGACATCCTCCTCGCTCCGCTATCTCAGCGGCCTCTGCCACTGCAAGCGCTGCTGCTGAATCAGGATCCATCAATGGCCTCTTGCGCTTCCGTGACACGACCTTTTGCTTGCCCTTTCCCCGGTCAGTGGGTGGACGCAATGGAGGTGGAGGGTCACCACCACTTTCGGGAACAGGACCGACATTCTTCGTTCTTGCCATTTTTCAGATTTTACTAACAATCCTCTGACAACAGATCCTCAATAAGTCACACACTCAAAACCACTGCCACTGACAATCAACCACTGTCAATCTGTAGAGCAACCAACTGCAAGAGTGGCACGCCGGCCCTGGACTGTCCTTTCGAGGCTTTGCCTCGTTCCGTACTCGCGGGCTTTGCCCCGAGTTCACTGACACTGCCCACCGATCAACTGACCCTGGTCGTTAGATCGATAGGAGTATAACACCATAAGCATATAAGCTAGAGATGAGAGAGACTAGAGAATGAAATGAAGTGGATAAGAATTAGAGATCGTTTCTTGCCATTTCATACCTCAGACACTGACCAAGATAAGAGAAGAGGTGAGATCCCTCGATCGATTATCCGCAAACCGCAATCCGCAAATTGACACCCACAAGGAAGGGCAGTCAAGGAATCCTCAACGGAGGAGAGGAAACGCGGGCAGGTGCACGTTGGCGGTGTTGGGCGAAGGGCGCTGGCGCGGCGGCGGTGCAGAGTGGAGCAGCGGCGCAGGGGGGACACGGCGGTGCAGGGGCAGGCGGCGGCGCATGGAGGAGCAGTTCCGTAGGGGCAGAAATGGATCTCGCCGGCGAGGGGTGGCCCGGGAGCTCAGCGGTGGTGGTTAGGGTTTGGAGAGCGGCGCTGTGGCGGACGGAATGGATCGGGAGAAACAGAGGAGAAGACAAGGATTTTAAAAAAATTTGCGCCTTAAGTTCGCGACGGACGCTCTGACGCGGAGCGACGGACGCTCCGTCGGACTGCGACGGACGCTCGGAGAGCGTCCGACGGCATCGTCCGTCGGGCTTCCATAACAGGTTTGAAACGCCCGAGCGTATTGACCGCGTCAGATGCTCCGCGACGGACGCTGGGGGAGCGTCCGTCGCCCTGTAAGCGGGCAACTTTCAATCTCCGGACGATCGCGACGGATGCTGAGGCAATTGACACCGAGCGTCCGTCGGTAGCGTCCGACGCCTTTTAAATGGAATTTTTCAAATTTTGTTTTTGCGTCTTTCTCCCAACCAAGTTCCAATCCCAATAAGATCCAAATAACAACTGATTGGACTTGATATGAGAACCATCTCTCAAACTCTCATTTTCAAATAGTTTGCCATAGGCTTAATTTTAGTTTTAGCTCAAAATATTCGAATGGAAGCACCAAGGAGTCATCATATGGCCACAAGAGGGGTATAGAAGTGTCTTGAGCTTGGAATGCTCCCCCTAAGTAGACGAACACAGAGGATGCTCAAACTTAACCGAAAAGGAACGACAAACAACACACATGCATATGCTATGCAATACGAAATTTGAATCTAGGTTGCTTGCAAGTTTAAACCGCGGTTAAGCTTTGTCACACGCTTTGAGGGCGGTTATCTTAACCGCGTTAACCAAACCTATGTGCATTACCAAATTAAACAAGTTATATTACATATGGATGCATGGTTCACACAAACTCATCTTTTAATGAAATTAGAGTGATCAAGCACATTTAACTCGCTTCTCAACCTACAAAAGGTTGTTTCATCGAGTGGTTTAGTGAAGATATCCGCCAATTGATCTTCGCTCTTAACTCCAACTAGTGTTATGTCTTTCCTAGCCACATGATCTCTAAGAAAGTGATGGCAAACATCTATATGCTTGGTGCGAGAGTGTTGAACCGGGTTGTTTGCAAGCTTTACAACGCTTTCATTATCACACAAAAGTGGAACTTCTTTTAAAAACACGCCGTAATCAAAAAGTGTTTGGGTCATGTATAAGATTTGTGCACAACTTGCTCCCATGGCAATGTATTCCGCCTCGGTGGTTGACAATGCCACACTATTTTGCTTCTTTGAGGACCAAGAAACAAGTGATCTTCCTAGCATGTGGCACCGCCGGAGGTACTCTTCCTATCAACCTTACACCCAATGTAATCCGAATCGGAATAGCCAACTAGTTGGAAGGGAGCTCCTTTGGGATACCAAAGACCCATGCTAGGGTGTGCCTTAAGTACCTAAGGATTCTTTTAACCGCACAAAGATGCGACTCCTTAGGGTTTGCTTGAAACCTAGCACACATACACACTAAACATGATATCCGGCCTAGATGCGGTGAGGTAAAGTAAGCTACCGATCATAGAACGATAGAGAGTTTGGTCAATCGGTTTACCTCCCTCATTGAGATCGAGATGCCCATTAGTAGGCATTGGGGTCTTGATTGGTTTGCAATCCTCCATCTTGAATTTCTTGAGCACATCATAAGTGTACTTCTCTTGAGATATGAAGGTGCCCTCCCTCAATTGCTTCACTTGGAAGCCAAGGAAGAAGGTTAGCTCGCCAATCATCGACATCTCGAACTCCTTGGACATCAATGCACCAAATTCCTTGCTATGATCTTGGTTTGTTGACCCAAATATAATGTCATCGACATACACTTGGCAAACAAAGATCTCTCCATCTAGCACCTTGGTGAAGAGTGTGGTATCCACTTTCCCGATCTTGAAGCCCTTCTTGAGTAGGAAATCCCTTAGCCTCTCATACCAAGCTCTTGGAGCTTGCTTCAATCCATAGAGTGCCTTGGACAACCTATACACATGATTAGGACAATTTGGGTCTTCAAACCCGGGAGGTTGTGAGACAAAAACAAGTTCATTGATGAAACCATTTAGAAAGGCACTCTTCACATCCATTTGAAAAAGTTTCATTTTATGATGTGAAGCATATGCCAAAAGTATACGAATGGCTTCTAGTCTTGCAACCGGTGCAAAGGTCTCCCCAAAATCCAAGCCTTCAACTTGGGAGAATCCCTTTGCCACCAATCTTTCCTTGTTTCTCACAACCACGCCTTGCTCATCTTGCTTGTTCCTAAACACCCACTTGGTGCCAATGATTCTTGCTCCTTTAGGCTTTTCTACTAGTGTCCACACTTCATTCGAGGTGAAGTTGTTCAATTCTTCATGCATGGCATTCACCCAATCTGGATCCGCAAGTGCATCCTCCACACTAGAAGGCTCAACAAAGGAAACAAAGGAGTGATGTTCAACATAAGAAGCAAGTTTAGATCGAGTTGTTACCCCCTTGATGGACTCCCTATAATGAGGTCTTGTGGATGAGCTTGAAGCATAGGTGTAGATCTTCTATTAATCACTTGGGGAGGAGGTTGTGGTGCATCAACATCACTAGCTTGAGCCTCGGCTTGATCTTGAGGGATGAAGGTATCTTCTTGTGCTTCCCTCACTTGTTCTTCATCAACTTGAGGCGTGTGAGGTGGAGAGGGTACTTGATTTGCATAATATTCATCTTCTTCCACCTCTTGTGGGTTGATTGCACCAATGGGCATATTCTTCATAGCCTCCCTCAAGGGTTCATCACCTACATCATCAAGATTTTCATGCTCTTCTTGAGAGCCATTAGTTTCATCAAACTCCAAGTCATATGTTTCTTCAACTAGGCCGGAGGCTTTGTTGAATACTCGATATGCCTTGGATTTAAGAGAATAACCAAGTAAGAAACCAATGTCACATCTCCTTTGGAACTTGCCCAAGTGTTGGCGCTTCTTGTAGATATACACTTTGCATCCAAACACTCGGAAAAAGGATATATCCGGTTTCTTCCCATTCACAAGCTCATAGGGGGTCTTCTTGAGAAGCCTTTGGACAAATAGTCGGTTGGCCGCATAGCATGTGGTGTTGATTACTTCGGCCCAAAACTTCTCGGGGGTGTTGTATTCATCAAGCATTGATCTTGCAAGAGTAATAAGTGTCCGGTTCTTCCTCTCTACTACACCATTTTGTTGAGGAGTATAGGTGGCGGACACTTCATGCTTGATCCCAACTTCATCACAATAGTCTTCAATCTTGGTGTTCACAAACTCAGTCCCATTGTCACTTCTTATCTTCTTGATCTTCACATCAAACTCATTTTGGGCTCTAGTTGCAAACTTCTTGAATATTGATTGAGTTTCTCCCTTGTCTTGAAGAAAGAACACCCAAGTGTACCTAGAGTAGTCATCAACTACCACCAAGCAAAAGAGATTGCCACCAAGGCTAGCATAGGTGGTAGGTCCAAATAGATCCATGTGAAGTAGCTCTAGGACTCTTGAGGTTGACATGAAAGCTTTGGTTGGATGAGTGTTTGCCACTTGCTTGCCGGCTTGACATGCACTACAAAGTTTGTCCTTTTCAAACACAACATCCTTCACACCTCTAACCAACTCCTTCTTGACAAGCTTATTCAAAGTTGACATTCCCACATGTGCTAATCTTCTATGCCATAGCCAACCCAAAGAACTCTCAGAGAATAGACATGTTTGCAACCTAGCTTCATTTGAGGTGAAGTCCACTAGGTAGAGATTGTTGTGCCGAAACCCTTTGAATATCAATGATGAATCTTCAATCCTGGACACAACTACCTCATTTGGAGTGAAGAGACATTGGAAACCAAGATCACATAGTTGTCCCACCGATAGCAAGTTGAAGCTCAAAGATTGTACTAGCAAGACATTTGATATTGATTGATCATTTGAGATTGCCACTTTTCCTAGGCCTTGCACTTTGCCTTTTGAATTGTCCCCAAAGGTAATCTTGTCTTTCCCTTCACAATCTTCCTCAAGTGTGGTGAACATCCGAGAGTCCACCGGTCATATGTTGAGTGCATCCACTATCAATCACCCAATGACTTCCACGGTCTTGTAGTTCACCTACACACAAGCAACTTGAAGTTAAGCTTGTTGTTTGGGAACCCACACTTGGCGAGGTCCCATAGCCTTGTCCACCAACTCCTTAGCAACCCATAGCACTTTGGGCTTGTTCTTCATCTTAGGACCGAGAAACACAACTTGGGGTCTACCCTTGGAGTCCTTGTTGATGATGAAGTGTGCATCATGAGAGAAAGGCCTTATGTGCTTGGGCAAGGTCTTGGGAGGTGGAGTATTGCATTGGGATTCAAAGTGACCCTCTTGACCACATCCAAAGCACTTCTTGGGCTTAGGCTTTGGTGTGTCATAGTTGTTTCTCATGGCCTTGTTCTTGTAGTAGTTCTTAGCTTCTATCTTGACCTTGGCCTTCATGATTTGGTTCTCCTTGAACCCAATGCCGGACTTGTCGGTCTTCATGATAGTGTTCATCAAGAGCTCACTTTGGAGGTTGTGGCCCTTGGTGAACTTCTCCAATCCACTTGCAAGCTTGATCTTCTCAACCTTGAGCTTCACATTTTCCTCTTTGAGAGAGTTAATCAAGGTCATTGCATCATTGTCATCTTGCTTGGCCGACTTGATAGTGAATGGCTTGCTTGCCTTGAGGTTGATTAGCTCTTCCTTGAGCTTGGAGTTTTCTTGCCTCATCTTCACATAGTCATCATGCTTTTCGGCCTCAACTACCTTCTTGCCCTTGCACTTCGCATTTTGCTCACTAGCAACTTCATCAAGCAAGTCCTCACAAGAAGTAGCTATATGACACTTAACAACCGGGTTAATAGCAACATGTGTAGCAAGATCATTTGAAAGCAATTCATTAGCTATCACAAGTGTACCATGTTCATTCTTAACTTGGTTGTAGTCATCTTTTAGCAAGTTGTATCTTGTATGGAGCTCTTGTGTTGACCTCTCAAGCTTATCATGTTTCTCATTAGCTTGCTTGAGTGAGGCTTTGAGCTCCCTAGTGCTACATGAGAGAGTTTTGTTCTCAAGCTTCAAATCATCATTAGCACTAGACAAGTCATCAAGTTTAGCATGCAAGTTATCATTGGCTTTCTCTAGTGATTCACTTTTAGCTTTATACTTCCTAATGAGCTTAGTATATTTGTTGCAAATTACAATTAGCTCATCATAGGAAGGTGCATCAAACTCATCATCACTATCATCACTAGAGTTAGCCTCATCATCACTGTCCTCTTTTTGTACCTTTTTGTCACCTTTAGCCATGAGGCATAGGTGTGTAGAGGATGAGCCCGGAGATGATGGAGGGGGTGGCGGTGGAGTAGATGACCCAATCACCAAGGCGGCCACCTTCTCTTCTTCACTTTCATCTCTGGATGAGTCACTTGTGTCTTCAATGTCGGTGAGCCAATCACCAACAATGTAAGCTTTGTCATTCTTCTTCTTCTTGTGGAAGTTGAAGTTCTTCTTCTTCTTGAATGGCTTGTCATCCTTCTTCTCCTCATCACTTGACTCATCTTTGTTGCCCTTGTTGTACTTGAACTTGTTGTTTGCTTTCTTGTTCTTGTACTTGTCTTTCTTCTCTTCGGGGCAAGCATGAGCCAAGTGTCCAAGTTTGCCACAATTGTAGCAATCCATCTTGGAGAGAGGCCTTCTTGAAGAGCTTGTGAATAATTTCTTCTTCTTTGAGTCAAACTTGACTCCATTCTTATTTAGCTTCTTCAACATCTTAGTTGTTTTCTTCACCATGAGAGCGAGGTCATCATCATCCTCATCATCGCTTGCACTCTCATACATGACTTGCATCTTGTACTTCTCCGAGGAGGATGCCTTGAGTGCCAAGTCCTTCTTCTCCTCCTTCTCTTTCTCTTTCTTCTTGGAGGAGGAAGAAGAGCGACCATCACCGATCTTCATGTACATCTCATTGGCATTGATCTTGCCCAAGATTTGTGTTGGTGTAGCGGCGGAGAGATCTTCTTGGTGAAGAACCGTGACGATGTGGCCATACTTCTCAATGGGCAAGACACAAAGGATCTTGCGCACCACATCGGCCAGTGCCATTTGGTTGAGACCGAGCCCATTCAATTCCTCTACAATAATGTTAAGTTCTGAGTACATTTCATTTACATTTTCATTTGTATGCATGGAAAAAGAATTGAGCTTAGCCATGACCAAGTGATAGCGTTCCTCATGCTCACTCTGTGTGCCTTCGTGAAGAGCACAAATAGTGGTCCACAACTCAAATACGTCTTTGGCATTACGCACTCAGTTGAAAACATCCTTGCTAATGCCACGAAAGAGAATGTTCTTCGCCTTGGCATTGTGCTTATCAAAGTTGAGGTCCTCCGCGAAGAGAGTGCCTCCCTTTGTGGCGGCTTTGAGCACACCCACGTCAATGGCCTCTAGATAGGCCTCCATACGAACTTTCCAATAAGGAAAGTCGTCTCCATCGAACATGGGAGGTGGTCCATTCCCATGGAACATCTTGCTCTAGGCGGTGAAGCCTAATTTAGAGCAAACCTTGCTTTGATACCAATTGAAAGGATCAAGATGCCCAAGAAGGGGGGGTGAATTGGGCTCTTTTTAATTTCAAAACAAGAATTAAACCTATAAAGAGCCAATTAACCCCCTAGTGCCTACCGCTAGTGTGTCCTAGCTAGAAAGCGGTAGCAAGTCAATAGAAAGCGAAAACTTCCTACACAATTCTAGTATGAATTGAAAGACAAGTGCGGAAAGTAATGCGATAAGAAAGAGCTAGGGAAAGAGATGCTTGACACGGCGATGTTTTGCCGAGGTATCGAGGAGTCGACACTCCCCCCTAGTCCTCGTTGGATCACCTCGCAAGGTATAGCTCCCCCTCAATCCCGCGCAAGGGATGAGTGCTCTCTACGGGATGATTCTTCACCACTCCGGCTCGGTGAATCGCCCACAACCGATCACAAACGTCGATGGAGAAGGGCCGCCGACAATCCTCCGGCGATCACCTTCCTCCGAACACCACCGGACCGTCTAGGTGATGTCGATCACCAAGAGTAACAAGCCTCGATCTTCGCTTGACTCACTCAAGCTTCACAACTAGAGGATGCACACTTGAACTCTTGGATGAACTAGAGGAGAGGATGGATGGATTCGCGAATCACTCTCTCACTCTAGGGCTCTTGCTCTCTTCCCAACCTTCTCAACAAACTCAGCAACTCAAATGAGCAAAGGCAAGGTGGGAGAGAAGTGGGAGGGGCTATAAATAACCCCTCAGAAAACTGCCTCGGGCTGGCAACTTAAGTTGGCGACGGACGCTCTGTCGACTAGGCGACGGACGGTCCGTCGCATGCCCAACGGCTAGTTCTGTTCATAGTTTGGGCGACGGACGCTCCGACGCCTAGGCGACGGACGCTCCGACGCCCTGCCCAACGGCTAGTTCTGACACACTTTTCCCAGCGACGGACGCTCCGTCACAGGGGCGACGGACGCTCATCCCAGCGTCCGACGCTGCACTCTGGCTCGGGCTGAAAAACACCCTCTCTGGAAGGTCGACGGACGCTCTCCAAGCGTCCGACGCCTGGCCGACGGACAGCGTCCGACGGACCCTGAAAAACTTAGCCAGAAAACATCTCCGCTGGAAGGTCGACGGACGCTGTGGACTCAACCACCTAGCGTCCGGCGCCTTTCTCCGACGCGACGGACAGCGTCCGACGCCTCCGTCAGGAGCGTTCGACGCCCAGAAAACAATTCTATCAACTTCGTTTTTCGTCGAGATGAATATGGAAGTTGTTCTAGGCTATCTTACGGTCACCATAGGCTTGCTTAGAGCTAAGGAAGACAAGTGTGCACCACACCTAAGTCATGAAGCTTTCCTAAGTCAAGCTACTAGTCTCAACCCCTCTTAATAGTACGGTCAAAGATAAAAAGAGAAGCCCTATCTATTTCTAAGTGCCCTTCATCACCTTATGGCACTTAGCCTATCATTCTAGGGTCTTCATCATGTCTCCTTGAAATCCGAAACGATATCCATCTTGGGGGCTAAGTGATGACCATTAATGCCCATTCTTGTTGATCACTATGGCTAAGCTATGCATAGCCTCTACAAAACACACGTTAGCCATAATAATGTCTAATTGTCGTTAATCACCGAAACCAACTAGGGCAATCATTCTTCACACTGGCTTACTGCGTTTAGCACTTTTAGTTAATCAAAGTTTTATTTATTAAGTAACATCAAGTTTTGCTTAAGCCCCAAATGATCCCACTTACATCATTGCCAAGATTAAGAAGAACATAAACATCATCATTATAGTGACAATAGGGACATAAAGATTGATCAAGTTAATTATAATTAAACCATCAGTTTTCCGGGCCGCTCGTAACCGTGAGCACGGCTGATATATCAGTTTTTAACACTCTGCAGAGGTTGTGCATCTTTACCCGTGAGTCGTGATGCCCCGAATGCCCAGGTTAATTACTCCCATAAACACTACCAAGGTGAGTGGGCGGGGTTCACTATGAAACCTTTCATAGTATCTCGTCTAACAAGATTAGGGCCGCTAGGATTGGCAAGGGGCGATAGAGCCCCCCTTCCGAGTAGCATAAAGACCGCAGCCTACGCTCAAACCCGGACAGAGGCCACACTATAACCAGCTCGGCAAGAGCCTAATGCGCCCTTTCGGGTAGCCGCTAACGAGCTAGAAAAGAGCCTATTACTGAGTTAAAGCCAGAGCCATGTAGCTCTCACGGTTGCACTGTCAGTCCCAGCTTTTGCCAACAGTGAGTTGTTATAAAAGGTTATGTTCCAATTGTCATAAACAGGTTCACCAATTCATTCCAAGCGTTATAACAATTGGCAGGGATTATGTTTCATTTCATAAAGCACTAGCCATCTACCCATATGCATAACCCATAGGACACAAGGTAAAGGATTTCAAAACTATGGAAATATACTACGGGTATCAAATTGAACACAAGCATATGAAATCATGATTACGGTGAATAGGATAACAAGGTAGGTCCCATGCTATACTTGCCTTGGTTATCAAACTCCTGCTGGTCCTGCTGCTGGTCGAAGAAATCCTGGTCACAACCAAACTCCTCACCGTCTGAACTCGATCACGGCATTGCACCAACACACATTTCAATTTGCATTCATACAAGCAAACAAAAGTACTATTATAACAGTACACCAGCAACAGTAAACAGAGTTAAAAGGTTTATAAAAAGATACTACGCACTGCTACGATCATTTCAACGCGAATTTCACGAAAATCGGATTTAAAACGCAAAAGATATGATTTAAACTAGTTCTCTAAGAGCATCTTTATTAATTAAACCTAACCTCGATTTTAAATGTTTCCAACAGTACTAACAGAGGGTTTAACATGTAGAGAATTTCATTACGAATCTAACGCAATTCGAATCGCTCAATTCGAATTTAAAATGCAAATTTTATAAACAAAATAGTGCAATGGCAATTCTGTAAATACTGAATTTCCATTTATTTTCCAAAATGAATTAAACCGATCAGGATTACCTTTCTTGAACTGAGAAAGCGTAAACAGAGAAATGCGCCAGAGCTGTGGCGCGGGGCCGGCAGGGCTGCCACGCGGCGGCTCGGGGTTGGTGCGGTGCACAGCACAGTGTGTGCACCCGCTGACACAGCGCTGGACCGAGGGTTCACGGGTCCACGGTGGACCGACCACTTAACCCCGAAGGGGTATCTAATCCTGGTCGCATGGATGGGATCGGTCGGCCGAGATAAAAGAGGGAGGGATAGAGTGTCGGCCGGCTGGCCGGAGAAGACGACCAGTGCGACGGCGCCTCCATTTCTGGCGGCTCGAGCTCGCCGGAGCGCACTGGAACGGAGGTTCCGGCCACGATTTCGCAGAACAAGGGCATGGGGAGAGAGAGAGCACGGCGAGGCAAACGCGATGGTATGCTCGGACGAACCTAGGGAGGTGAGCAGAGGCGGCGCGGTGGTGCGCCATGGCCGGCGGCGTGCTGTGCTCACAGCACGGGCTCTAGGGGCCATGATTCGCTGAGCCGAGGGCATGGGGAGGCTAGGGAGCCAAGGAATCACCAAAAGAACAAACATGTACTGCGGAAGTTTCATCTTATCCGAGAGTTCGTCGGTCGAGATGAGATCAAAATGTGCAAGATACATACGGATTTGAATGTTGCAGATCCTTTGACAAAGGCTCTTCCACAGCCTAAGCATGAGGCACACTTGAGGTCTATGGGGATTAGACATCTAAGAGATTAACTCTAGTGCAAGTGGGAGACTGTTGGGAATATGCCCTAGAGCTAATCATGTAGATGATTATATTCCGATTGTATCCATGATTAATAAAGTGTTCTTTGAATATCCATTATAGACAACGAGTATTGATTGACGATTATGTGAATTGTTTGTGGAACTCAATTACCTGAATGGTGTGAAGCATATGCCAAAAGGATACGAATGGCTTCTAGTCTTGCAACCGGTGCAAAGGCCTCCCCAAAATCCAAGCCTTCAACTTGGGAGAACCCTTTTGCCACCAATCTTGCCTTGTTTCTCACAACCACGCCTTGATCATCTTGCTTGTTCCTAAACACCCACTTGGTGCCAATGATTCTTGCTCCTTTGGGCTCTTCTACTAGTGTCCACACTTCGTTCCAGGTGAAGTTGTTCAATTCTTCGTGCATGGCGTTCACCCAATCCGGATCCGCAAGTGCATCCACCACACTAGAAGGCTCAACAAATGAAACAAAGGAGTGATGTTCAACATAAGAAGCAAGTTTAGATCGTGTTGTTACCCCCTTGATGGACTTCCTATGATGAGGTCTTGAGGATGTGCTTGAAGCATAGGTGTAGATTTTCTATTGATCACTTGGGGAGGAGGTTGCGGTGCTTCAACATTGGTTGTTTCGGCCTCGGCTTGATCTTGAGGAATATGGGTGTCTTCTTGAGCTTCCCTCACTTGATCTTCTTCATCAACTTGAGGTGTGTGAGGTGGAGAAGGATCTTGATTTGCTTCATCTTCAACTTCTTCCACCTCTTGTGTGTTGATAGCACCAATTGGCATGTTCTTCATTGCCTCCCTCAAGGGTTCATCACCTACATCATCAAGATTTTCATGCTCTTTTTGAGAGCCATTAGTTTCATTAAACTCCAAGTCATACGTTTCTTCAACTAAGCCGGTGGCTTTGTTAAATACACGGTATGCCTTGGATTTAAGTGAATACCCAACTAAGAAACCAATTTCACATCTTCTTTGGAACTTGCCCAAGTGTTGGCGCTTCTTGTAGATGTACACTTTGCAACCAAACACTCGGAAAAAGGATATATCCGGTTTCTTTCCATTCACAAGCTCATAGGGGGTCTTCTTGAGAAGCCTTTGGACAAA
>CM039136.1:8431243-8495762 GCA_022036555.1 Microstegium vimineum
CCGCCGCAGCGCCTGTCTCCGGCCAGCCGTTTCGCCCTTCCCGCCCCAAAAAAACGCGAATCCGCGCAAAAACGACGCGACGATCAAGTCGCCCCCCTCCCCCGTGTGCTGCTGCCTCTGCCCCGCACGCCGCAGACACGCCACACCACTCCCCGACTGTTGCTTTCGTCGCGCACCCCCCCCACCAGCAGCCCCGGTCGGCCATGCCGCGTAAGCGGGAAACCCCCTACCCCCCCGCAGTCCCCCCCCGCACCCCGCAAACACACCTGCTCATTCACTCTCCCCCCGCTCTGCCTCCGCTTTCCCGCCGCGCCGAGCCCCCGAGAGCACCGCAGCCCCCCCTTCCTCGCTTCCCCAAACCACCCGAGCGTCTTTCTCAAATCCCCCCCTCGCACACTAGCTCGCCTTCGCCTCACACACGCCCTGCTCGCCTTAGTTTAGCCAGCCGAGCCTCGCTCACGCCGGAACGCCGTCACCGTTCCTCGGCTCGCAGATGCCACCGCGCATGACCAAACGGCGTTCACCTCTCTCTCGGCCACCTCCGCTACTTCCATATTCGTGGAAGCTTCACCGAAGGTAGTAGAGGTGAGAACACCCTTCCTCTAGCCCTAGCTCGCCCTGAAGCAACACAGCGTCGTTGGTCGTGCGCCATTGTCGCCGCCGCTGAGCTCGCACGTGGCCGGACCTCCTCGGAGCTCCTCCGGCTCAACCAGCACTTCCGCTGCACTCCCTGTAACACTGTGGTGCTCACGCACCCGCTAGCCGAGCCTAACGCCGCCGGTAACAGCCCCGCCGCGTCGCACCGCCGCACTGCTCCGCCACCGCACACCGCCGGTTCGCTATAGGGTCGCGCCGGTTCAACCAACACCACCAGCCGATGCGCGTCATCACCACGACCCCAACGCATCCACCCACGCCGCCGACGAGCTCACCGCCGGCGAGAACGCGCCGGTCAGCGCCGGTACTCTGCTTCGCACTCACTAGCGTGTGGACCCGAGTTGACCACGAGGTCCCACCTGTTAGCTCGGCCTCTCGCACGCACTGGGCCAAGCCCACGCACTGTTCACAGTGGGCCGAATTCATAAATCAATTTCCTTTTCCTATTTTCAGTAAATATGATAATGCTTGTTTATTTCATATCTAGAGTTTGGTAAATCTTAAAATGGTGAAATAAATTGTGTTAGACTCTATAAATGAAGATATTTCTGTTAAAAATATGAAAGTAATTTTTGGAGAATGTCTTCAGTACTAATGTTTAAATAGTTCTTTTCTGCATTTATCAAAGTTAAATGTGTTCCTGTATGAAATGATCAAATAAAAATGTGAGGTTTTTATGCTAGCTTTGTCATTCTTTGTAGAATCTAGTAAAAATATAAGATGCCATGCTTCTGTGAAGAAATTATTTAATATCTATTAAAATGTGTTTCTGTTGCTTTCTTAGATTAATTCCTGTGGTAAATCTGTGCATAGATAAATCATGAAACTTTTTTTGTAATCTCTGTATGCCATGATCTGTCTAGGAAAAATATAATATGTGGTATGTTGTATGGCAGAAAAGATACTTGTAGTTCAAGTGTTCTTTTCTAGGGTTTTCTTTGGAAATTCCTATAGAGAATAATCTGGTAGTGTTGATCATGGAACTTTCTTGATAAATATGTTTCTAAGCATAGAACCTGTTAAAAATAAGATATAACATGTTTCACCCTGTTAGCTAGTAGGTCTAGTTCTAAGTGCTTTTTCTGCAATTAATTTCATCTTTTTGTACCTGTTGTTCGGTAGCTTTTCTTTAAGTGAAATTTCAGCAGTGGTATCCAGTAGGTTTGCTCTGTCCTCTGTAAATTTGGTATATTTTTCTGAGTGGTCTATAATAGACTTGTTGTGTAAAGTGGAACTAGAATGAATACTTAATTTAATTCCTAAAGCAATCTTTGAGTGAGTAAATCATGTTCAAGCATCATCCCTGCACCATCAAGTTTACTTATATGCATTGCAAACATCCAGGATTAGTAGAGGAACACCAGGTGCCACTTCAAGAGGCAGAAGTCCAGGAGGTGCAGGAGCTGAACGAGGAGTACCACGAGCTCGACACTAACCTTCCCGAGTGCCCTGACCACCAGCCCTCCACCTTCACTCAAGGCAACCCCCAGAGCATCCTTAACCCTCCCAGTATTTACAATTAATCTACTTGAGTATTTTATACTGTGATGCAGTAGGTGACAGGAGTTGATTGAATCCCAAATTGATGCATTACCTTCCTTGACTATTCTTTTACCTACCTTGTTAACCTGTTAAATAAAAGTAAAAGCAACCGCTTAGCCTGCTTAGAATAAATGGTTACATTTATATTTATGTTCGTATTATCCCATGGGGGTAGTACCGATCACGGTTAGCTATATTTGCTATCGTGGGAAAGAACCAATGGTAGTAATGAAATGCGGTCAACTGGAAGGCAACGACACCAAGTGATTTAGACTTGGGGGTAGTCCGTCCGTTGGATCATATAGGTTTGTATACGATGGTGGCCCTCTTACATCTTTGAATGCGCCCTTTCACATAGGGGCCATTGGGAGTATCGACCCCGAAGCCGAGTAAACACTGTCCGGGCCGACTCTCAGCCTACTTTTGGCACCCTCTAGTTTGGAGATATGACCTGCCCCGTGGTGGCCAACTGATTTCTCCAATTGGGTGGATTACTCTGAGCTCGCGATGTTACTACCTGGGCAGTGTTGAGCGGTAACCCAATGCATGGACCCGACGGGGAAAGTGTGGGCGTGTGTTAAAGGTAATCTTGCCAGCTGGTTGTATATCGATTCGAGTCACCGCCTCCCACCGGATAGTGGGGGATTATGCTGAGCTTCACCACGGTACAACTCCATGTGACATCGTAATGGTTCTACTAAAATATTGATAAAGGAATTGGATATGGTATTATTATATTGTTTGATTAGATCAAGTGAGTGATCTAGTACAGGTGCAAAACCTAGAGATAAATAATAGGATGGAAAATGGCTGCTCTCTAATATTTAAAGTTATTTCATCTTGCTCGCATTTCCGCAAAAGTAAAGCTTATCCAGATCCACATATAAAGCCATGCATATCCTTGGAGTCTTTATTTTCAGTTAGACGGGTAAGTCTAGCTGAGTACATTCCCGTACTCAGGGTTTATCCCGTTTGTTGTAGATGGCCAACTATACTTTGGCTATTGTAAGCACTGTCTCTATCCTGTCTAAGGAGAAGAGGAGTAGGCCTTGGGCAAGGTCTTCTACGAGCTCATCTTTTGCTGTTGTGGACGAGATCTCGTGGGCACCCCTTATCTATTAATGGTATTTGCGTGGAGTAAAACTTTGGGTCCCAGCTTCAAAACAATGTTTTAGTTGGCCACATGTGTCGTGGCGGGAGTACTACTTTATTTGGAACAAGTCTTGTAATAACTTTATTTCGTACTTCAAGTATTTCGTTTTAAATTATTGGTTCATTCGAATGTGCATACCTGAGTTTGCGCGATCTTGGTTGGAGATACGATTGTTAGAAATCCTTCGAGATTTCCGGGCTACCGGGATTATATGGGCTCAAGTGTTGAAAGTGGTCATTAATTCGATAACTTTGGTACTTGATCTCTTATAATTTGGGCGGTTCTGCCACATCTAGATTCTTGATTTGCTCAAAGACCTTCTCATCAAGAGCCTCATGAATAGCACTTAGAGCAATATCATTGTGTTGCAACTTCTCTTCTTCGGCTGCGGTGGGAGCTTCCTCATTTGCCACCTCAAATTTCTTGTCCACCACAAGCCAAACTTTTTGGCTAATTGACTTGATGTGAGCGGTCATCTTGACTTTCCAATAGCCATAGTTTGAGCCATCAAACTTGGGTGGTTTCTTCATGTTGTTGATATGAGCCATCTTCACACCATAGGTTGTTAAGCCTCAGATCAATGGTGTACTAGCTTTGATACCACTTGAAAGGTCCTAAGTGATGGCTAGAGGGGGGTGAATAGCCTAATTTGAAAACTAAAAGCAAACTCAACAACAAGTTAGATAATAATGAGGCGAAGCTTGACATGCACTAGCCTACTAGGGGATGCAAAGCCACCTAACCACAATTTCTGTCCTAATAAGTTCTAGGATCACACAATGCCTACACAATTCTAGTAGCCCTCTAGGCACAACCTAATATACTAGGGAAGTATGAGTAAGGTAATGCAAAGATGGGAAAGGAGATTATACCGACGAGGAGTAGTAGGGGATCAACCAATCAAGTGAATATCAATGAAATCAATCAATCACAAGAGACAATGGTTGCCACTTGATTTTCTTCCGAGGTTCACTAGTTTGCCAACTAGCTAGTCCCCGTTGTGGCAAGACACTCACTTGGAGGTTCACGCGCTAATTGGCATCACACGCCAAACCCGTCACCGGATGCCGCACAACCAACACAAGATGAGGCTATTGAAACGCCACGAGCAATCCACTAGAGTTACCTTTGCAATCTCTCGCGGGGAAGGTACAAGAACCCCTCACAATCAACTTGTAGTCGACGAAGCACAATCACCAAGCTTCTCGATCTACCTCCGCTGCTCCAAACCGTCTAGGTGATGGCAATCACTAAGAGCAACAAGAAATCCGCAGCGAGAACGCCTCCCAAGTGCCACTAGATGCAAGCTATATGCTAAATGCACTAGGAACACTCAATCTCTTTTGGAAATTCACTAACCAAGCATGGAGATGAGTGGGAGGGAGTTTTCTCAGCTCAAAGGAGTCTCAACATGTTCAAATGTGCGAGAGAGAAACCCTAGAACCGGCCACCAAATATTTATAGACCCCCTCAAAGTCCATAAGTCGTTGCTCTGTTAAGTTGGCGACGGACGCTCTTCACGGGGGCGACGGACGCTCTGTCGCCAGTGTCCGATGCCCTATCAGAACTAGCCCTTGATCTCTGTTTTGAAAAACTTCGACCGACGGACGCTCCGTCGCCAGCGTCCGACGCGCGGTCTTCCAGCATCCGGCGCCTTTTCTCAAACTGCTCGCCTGCAGAGCCCTCTGGAAGCCCGACGGACGCTCTATTGCTTCGCGACGGAGGCTGCGCCTCAGCGTCTGTCGCAAACTCGTTGCTCTCAGGTTTTTGAGAAAATTCCAAGAAAATATTTCCGGACGCTCCGTCGATCCGACGGACGCTGCGTCTCAGCGTCCGACGCACCTTGAATTTTTCTCTGGAGCTACTCTGAGGCCGACGGACGCTACGTCATGCTGACGCCAGCGTCCAGCGCCATCGTACGATGCGTCGAACAGCGTCCGATGCCTGAATCTGCAGCGTCCGACGCCTCTTCTGAGTTGATGCTTCTTCCACCTTTGCTTCAAGTTGCCAAGCACTAAGTTTCCACTTTAGTGAGCAGGTCTTGACATGTTTCACTTGTCAATTAGGCATGGTGTAAGTCACTAGGTCCTAAATGCTCATGCAATATAGATAACACCTAGTGGCACTTGACAAACCGTAATCACTTTTGAATTTCCCCTCTTAATAGTACGGTTGTCTAACCTAAATGTGATCATACCCACTTGGTGTCTTGACCACAAAAAGAAAAGTCCTAGCCAATACCTTTGCCTTGAATTGCTTAGGATCTTTTCACTTTCCAGGTGTGAGCCTTGGATTAGCTTTCTCCTTAACCACCTCCTTGCTCCATAACTTGTCATCTTCTCTTCACCTTGGTGTACTAAACCTACTCACACTTAGAGCTAGGTTAGTACCTTTAGGTTTCATCAATTATCCAAAACACTAGAGATCTCTCAGTGGGAAGCTTTGATCTACAACTTGAGCACTTGGATTCCTCGTTTGGCCGGCTCGGTTTGTGTCTATTACTCTTGGGTTCTTGGAACCCTAGCCGGCTAATGTTCTTCGTGGTTGCCCGTGTTGATTCATTTGTGAGGGCACCCCGAAGTGTTTGTATCACCCTTTGATCTTAGTGGATGTCTCGGGTTGACCTTTGTGGTCACCTAGAGGAAGGAAGGGAGTTGGAAAAGACTCCGACCTTTGTGGTCACCTCAACAACGAGAACGTAGGAACTCCCTTGTGGGGATTGCCGAACCTCGGTCTAAATCGTGTGTCTCGTGTGCTTATTGTTATTCTTGAGATACTATTGTTGTGGTTTCCACTTGTTCTTGTGTTGGTGTTTGTTCTATCTCTCCCTCTCTACCTCTTAGGTCAAAAGGGTGACCGATCTACATCGTGCAAAGGAACCAAGGAGTGGGAAGCTCATCTATCATATTGCTATCATCTAGGGAAGGGTTGTAAGGCCTCGATCCGAAATCCCATCTCATTTCACTCAGTTATCCGCTCAAACCGAGGACCACCGGTGGTACCGGCAGTATCCACCGGTGGTACCGGCCTTTCACTGATTTGTTGTGCTGAGTGTGTGTTTTCAGATTTTATAAAGGGCTATTCACCCCCTTAAGGCCATTAGATTCTTTTCAAACGCGTGCAACAACCAGCATTTTCAGAGCTTTCGCTCGAACTCGCGGCTACGCCACGCCTGGTGCCTCGGCCTTGCACACATGGCCGAGGTCAGAGACATGCTAGTCTTTGGTACAGTTCTACCTGCTAGCAATTCTTGCTTTGCAGCAATTACAAATGTAGTTTGCGCTCCAATTGTTAAAAGGTAGATCACTAAGATGTCTCTTACGTAATGCTTGACGAGAATTTGCCTCTCATCCTTGTGCTGGTGACAAATGATTTTTAGTAGTGTAAATACATAATAATGTATTTCGCCCAGACCTAGAAAAATCAACTTATAGGGAGAGAGAGGGGATAAACAAAACTACTAAAGACCTAATGGATCATTGCATCGCTACTGGCATAGATGTCGAGCGAAGATAGACGGGCCTTGTATGGCACCTATGAGAGTACTTTGCTGTTTTTTTTCTAATCCAAGCTATTGCATTTTACGAGTTGGTTTAGCGTGATTTGTGTTTAGTTACTTTACCAGGAATGGGAAGGTGTTAGTTGTGGAACAACAAGGCCCATAACTTAATTTCCAGCTATGTTTTCTTCTACCCTTTCGAGCTCACAATGATGCTCGACAAGTGAAGTTAACTTTCACGCTTTTAGCTTTTGTGACTCATGCATTTCATTTTTTTACTTCAAATTTAAAGAAGCTATCCTTTAATCCAAAGACATCCTTTTTTATGTGGTCAATGAAGGGATTATGGTCAAAAGCAATTATGGTGCCTATTATTTCAGCCATCTGACATAATAAACATAAAATTTTGTTTTCTTTTTGTTTTGTGTCTTCAGTAATTTTATCGCCTTAAGTTGTGCTGCGAAAGTACAAGAGAAAAACGAAAAGAAAATAAGATTGCCTAATGTGGTTGTAATATATATGGAACAAAAGCAAACAAAAAAGGTTAACAATTGGGTTCAACGGGATGTTTTAATTCAATGGTACAAACTAAACTAAATATTATTTTAATTTCACATTAAAATTTAAAATATGCTCTAATTGTTCATTCTTTAATTATGAAACTCATGCAATAGTGGTGTTGGAAAAACACGTTTGGAGTATCAATACTTACATTATTGTTGCAACTTGTTTCCCATTGCAAAGCACGAACATTCCTATATAATATACATTTATATTTTTTTTAATTTATAAAACTAGAATCATATCCGTATGTTACAACGGGGATCAAACAATACAACTCTAATGCAATGACATACTTCCAAGGACATTGAGCACGAGTCATGGCACAAGTGCTTCTGTGCTTGTTTGCTTCTTCCCGGAGCCGCTCACCATTTTCAGGAGACTTGAGCGTGTGGGCTGGACTCGCTGGAGGCCCATTCCTTTCGCCCATTCCTTTCACCTTGTTTAGTTATTACAAATTCTTATTGTAGCACTTTCGTTTGTATTTGACAATTATTACGTAATCATAAACTAACTAGGTTTAAAAGATTCGTCTCGTGATTTATAAACAAACTATGTAATTAGTTTTATTTTTTTACCTATATTTAGTACTATATGTATGCGTCCAAACATTGATGTAACGGACAATCTTGTAAAATTTTGGAATTTGGAAGAGAACTAAACATGGGCTATGTCCATGTCTTTTTGTTTGACAACACTGCCCATGTCTCATTCAACACCCTCCCCATCGGACCTGATGCTCGCTCTCATTCAGTTGACGAACTGAAATGCGCCGCCGCTAGCGCCCGACCCAGCGCCGCGCCGCCCACGGCCACTGCGTCGCGCCGCTCGAGGCTCCAGCTCCAGCTCCAACACCGTGCCCCTAGCCTCCTCTGTTGTGTCGTCGGTTGCCCACGGCCGCCGGACGCCGCCTTCAAGAAGTCGTAAGCTTGTTTCTTCACTGATGGGAATTGCGATTCATTCCTCTTCCATCCAGTTTGTTCTAGATGTCGTCCCAACTTACGTTTCCGCACGGCGACGGATCCGCGACGCGAACTTCGTAGGACTCCGAAGACCGAAGGAGCGGGGTCAGCGGGGGACGCATAGATATATATAGAGAAGAGATAACACTTTGTGGTCGTCGACTCGGCAGACGTTCACATCTTGATCTCGGTCAATCGCCTAATACGGATCACAGACGGATCGATGGAGTACTAGTTTGTCTATATATATATCTACTAAACGAAGTCGCGGTCCAGCCCGTACTGCAGTCGCGCACCGAGTTTGCATCTGGAGCTGCAGGTACTCCGGCCGCACCTCGCTTCTCCCTCCGAGACGCCTTCTATAATGTTCGATCTTTTCTAATCGGATTGATGCTGTGGAGTGGATGAACTTACACGAATAGCTTTGCCGTGGCTATTGTCCTGCATTCAAGGTTACAAAAGGCGTTAAGCGCTAAGCGAGCGATGACCCACTAACTAAAGGCTAAGCGTGCTTAAGCATGCTTAAGCGTTTTTAAGCATGCTTATCCAAGAACTATTGTATTTGATTTTCTAAAATAGAAAATCATCTATCCCGGAGTTCTCAAATGCTAAATATAGCTTGCTTGTTCCACTAGGCATATGATTTGTCGTACTAGAAAGACTGTTAGAGTTTTTTATTTTTTGTATGATTTTCTATTTTAGAGGTCGGCTAAATCTTGAGTTTAGCCATTGATTTTTACCAAGTCTCTTGAAGTTACTCTTAAACATTTAAGCGTTTTGTGATGCTAGAGAATTTTAGAATGTTGGTCTTAAACCAAAGAAATATGAGAGGGGAAAGCAAGAGTGAAAATGAATCAATAGCTAGGTCACTCACACCTCTATCTTTTCTCTTTTTATAGGGGAGGTGGGAGGGTAAATTTTCATAATTTTCCCTAGTTAGGCTTGTATTTAAAAAAGAGTATTTATGTGTTATAAACAAGCCTTAATCATTATTTCACAAGTCTCTTGGCTATATATTTTGGTCCTCAACACACTAATGGAGCCCATAATATTTAATATACCTAACACATAACTCAAGCCATCAACCATACATTGAATTAAATAATTTTCATGCGCATTAATGTGAGAATTTAAAGAGTGATTTTTGAATAAAATATTGAGGAAGAGCGATGAAAGTTTTTGTTTTCCAATGTAGAAATATTACACTATTGTATTGTGTATCAAAAAAAAAACATATACGCAAGTCCATAACGATTTCAATGATTAAATAAGAGCTTGTTCATTTTACGTCTTAAATAATTTAATTATTCTACATTGTAATACATATCTAATGAAAAATACATAATTTATGTCAAGCTAAACCCATATGTCTTGCTTTCTTATCAGCTTGGAAATAAGACATGTGAGGCGTCTCAAACATGTTGTCTTCACCATTTCTCTCTAATTCAGATACCTTAATCGCATGTAGATTTTCTATTTATTTTACATATTTAGGGGATTGCATGACAAACAAAGCGTATTCTAAGTACATATACTTTAAAAATATAGAATAAATATGAAACCTTTATAAGGATAAGAAAGGGAGACATTATAAGGTAAGCATTAGATGCATAGTTGAATCACCTTAGAGTATCTCCAAGGATTTTTCAAACAATTTTCTAATTTGAGGTGACATTGTGGCATATGTTACTTGATGCATGTCGCATTCATCCTGTGGTTCATACGTCCCAGTTGAAGTAGCATATCCCTCACTCAGCGCACGTAGAAAATGATATCATTTTAGTTTTACATGGTCCTTCTATGATTATCCAATCTATTCATTTTCTGGTTTCACATATGGTACAGAATAAAGCTTCTTCACTATCATAAATTCAGGATTCTTACTTCTTGCCCTGAACATCTCTATATGTGTCGGATTTCTATCGAAACCAAAAGAAGAGTCTAGGAAGCCCAATAGACGTCAGTCCCAAGTTTAAGATAGAAATGGAGCGGGCTTTCTAGACGACAGTCAGTTTGGAATCAATAAAAGGTAATGGAGGTTGATGTGTTTTACGAAATTTGAGATAAATATGTTAGTGTACTATAGATATAGATAGATGATACATATTATATACTGATTTTTCAAAAGATGTTAAAAGAAAAAGAAACAAAAATGAAAAGAAACAAATAATAGTATAGGCTTTTGTTTTGTGGCCCATCTAAAAGGCCATTATTTAGTGGAAAAAGTCCAATTTTCCTCCCTGAACTTTGATCTGCGTCTGTTTTTTCTCCCTCAACTGTAAAACCAGAAATATTTCCTCCTTTAACTTTGAAAACGGTTCGTTTTACCTCCCTGAGTTGAACGGTTTTTAGAGTTGAAGGAGGAAAGATTTCTGGTTTTACGGTTCAGGGAGGAAAAACGAACACGGACGATAGTTGAGGGAGGAAATATGAACTTTTTCCTTATTTAGCCCACACCCAACTTTCGTCCAAGTTTCCTCACAGGCTGAACTCTTTCCCTCGGCCCATCAGCCCAACGAAGCCTACATGAGAATACCTCCTTTCAGTTCCTAAACCCTAGTTCCTCTCGCATCTGGGCGCCGTGCTCCTGCTTTGCCAGCGGCTCCCCCTCTCGCCCTCGCCTCCGTCCTCCGCACACCGGCCGGCGACCCTGCGGTACGTACCTCCCTCTCCACTCCTGTCTCCGCTGGACCGTCTACGGCACCCGGTCCCTGTGGCTTCCCTGCGCGCCGCGTGCAGCCGGCGGGGAGCGGGCGGTCGCGTCGCGCCGCTTTGGGAGCGCTCATACCCCATAGCGAAGCGCTACCCGTCCGCTTAGTGTTTCAGCGCGCTGAAGCTTGCGCTTAGTGCCGCTTTTTGGAACCCTGCCTGCATTGATGAGTGGCTTGGCTCTAGAGACTAATAGATTTTGGCAGAGTTGACACAAAACATTAAGAAGATTATGACATGCTAGTTGATGTATTTGTTTATATGATCCATATGATACAGTTTTTTCTCCCTTTAACTGAGTGAAAGGCTACCTTTTCTTCTTTATAGAAAACATCTCTCGAACTATATTTGCCTTTACAAAGTTGGATTACATGAAAGTCGTGAACAGTCGTAGTACTTCTTTTGTTATCATTTGGAGTACTTATCTAGTACTGAGTTGTTACTTGTTACCTTACGATTATCGATTTCATGAAATTACCTTTTCTAGTCCTTGATATTCTTGTATGTACTCAACAGTTGGACAGCTCTTCATTAGTGAAAATAGTAACCGGAGCATGGCGAGGAATTCAGAACAACGCCTGCATGGGGCAGTTGTTAAGAGAAGAAAAGTAGCAAGAAATTCCCTTTGCAATCTCCCGATGGTACGGAATGAGCTCATATTGAAATTAAGTACATGATAGCATGCTACTTTTCTTGGATTAATTTAGTTTGCCATGTACTGCAACGGTACTTATTCTGTCAGTGTTGAGCACTTCATTATAATAATAACGCTATTGTTTTTGCTGGGTAGGATATCTTATCAACAATCTTCTCGCTGTTGCCAATAAATGACGCTGTAAGGACAAGTGTGTTGTCAAGAAACTTGAAGCATGTTTGGTGTAGCCACACCAACCTAAAATTTGATAAAGGTACGATGAGGAAAGGTTATTTCAGGCCCTCGAAAGGTTATCATTCAGCCCTCAAGGATAAAGAATTTGTTACAAGGGTTGATACAGTCCTTCAGCAGCACAGTGGAATGGGGGTTGAACATATGAAAATTAAGTTTCGGCTGCACAGTAAGCATGCAGATCATATTGATACCTGGGTTAGCTTTGCAATCACGTCGAAAACAAAGAAATTTGTTATTAATTTATCAGGTGTGTCTGGGGTTTATTTTTCGAATTTGGTGGGCGGGTAAGGTGGATGGTAAGAGAAGAACCATATAGTTTTCCTTCACAGTTTTTCAGCCCCAACAATTGTTCGCACTTGCGGTGTCTGGAGCTTTGGAGCGTGTCTTTGCAGCTGCCTTCTGATTTCAAAGGATGTCTGAACCTCAAGAGCCTTACCTTAGTGGATGTGAGTATCACTGATGAAGATGTTCAGTGTATGCTATCCAAATGCAATCTTCTAAAGTTTCTTGAGATTTCCTATTGTAGCATGGTTACTAGCATACGAATGCTTCATCCATTGGACCGGCTTAGGCATTTGGTAGTGGATATCTGCCCAAAACTGCAAGAAATTGAGCTCAACTGTAGCCCAACAACACTCCAGTACAGTGGCACCATGGTTCCATTGATATTTGCTTCAACATCCAGGCTGACAAATATTAATGTTGTGTTCTTGACTTACCAATCTGCTCTTTCCTACATGGTCACTGGTTTCCCCAGTACTTCACCAAGGCTTGAGACTCTGACTTTATATTGTTCTGAGCGTGAGGTTCGTGATATGTCCTCTTTGCCCCTATTCTGTACGTGTATATATCATTAAGGTCAAATTCACTGTTTTTTGTTTGCCATTTCTGTTTCAGAGAACAATTGTACCTGAAGGGCGTTTCGAATTTACTTATCTACGGAATTTGAGGTTGGATTTACTTGTCTCTGGCAAAGAAACCAGAAATGTTGATGTCCTTGATTATGCTTATCTCCTGAAGATTGCTCCTTTCATGGAAACAATGGAGTTGCGTGTAAGTTTGTTTCATTGTTTGCTTTAGAATACAAATTTCATATATGACATTTTCCGTTGTGATAACTCATAAGAATAACAACGATACGAGGACCTTGATTATTTATGTTGCCTGTTGAGCAGTCGGTAATGCTAGGAGTGCATAGTGACATGCAGTAACCATGCTGAACTGAATATATGATTCTGTCTTTCTTTCATAGAATACATTGATATTTTCCAATTTGTAATGCATGCATGTATTGATAGTTTCCATTAGATGCGGATGCGGTGGCACCATGTACCCTATTGCAAAGAGGATGGCGAGCTAAGGATTGGTCTCCCACACCAGCACACCCATCTCAAATACGTTCGTTTGAGTGGATTTTTTGGGCACAAAGACCAGGTGGAGCTAGCACTTCACATACTTGGCAGTTGCATGGTGCTCAAGAAGTTGGAGATCAGCCCAAAGCTAGAAATAAGAAGTAGCCTTTATGAACCATCAGAATCTGACTATAAGCAGCATTATGTGGATGGCCATCGGGTTGCCACTGAATTTGTCTGCAAAGCAGACCATCGCAATGTTGTTAATGTGGTAAGGGCTGAGACGACGACAAGGTTAGCACCAGGCCCCCGCGACGGCAAGGAGCACAAGAGGTGGCCTGTCGTCACACGACATAAGGACGTCCGGCGCCCCCTTGTATAGTGCGCTAAAATTATTGAGATGGGAAAGTAGACTCTGTCCGGAATGTTTGAGCTGTTGTGACAGCGTCAAATTTGTTAGATTTCCTAAGCTTTTTTCCATATCAAACAAATGCATATGCATGCGACTACAACGCCAGATACGGAATCAAGCAACTTCAATTTAGTTTTTACAAACAAAGACATGGTAATTTGAATGAAAATTTGAGGGTATAAAATTCAAGTTTATAATGGTAGATCTGAGCTTTTTTTCTTTTTTTTGGAAAACAGAATAGTTCAAATCGATATTACTTTACCGAATGATCGCAGTATCTTTATGACTTTTGAGAAATATATTTTAGGATGTATCTTGTTGGCCCTTCAATTAATAATAAGATGGCTACAATGGCTTATCTGATTATATCCCGTTCTTTTACTTGCTGACAGGCACTAGATTAGCATCTACTTGCAACTTGCATAGTATATTGCTGTCTTCAGCTGTTCTAGGTGATTGAGCTACAATAACTTGTGACAAACATCCAGGTAACTGAAACACGGTACTCCATGACTGTATTGCCGATGCCGAGCCTTGTTCTTTGTGGGTCAAAAACAATATAGATACATCTATATATATCGTTTATGAACATTACACAAACAGGGCCAACACACAAACAAACTAAAACCTCTTTTGGCAACATATTTCCACCGGATTAATACGTGCCCCTTCTGTTGCCATTTCATGAATAATGCTACCGCTATTGCATTGCTTTTTCGCAGCAGTGTGACCGTCTGAAAAGCTGTATACGGCCTCAGTGAACACCGGCGGCTGAGCCTGGCTCTCAAGTCCTTCCTTTGGATCTTGCCGGACGGGTTCTTGGGGATGGATTCGGTGAAGAAAACCTTGTGGATCTTCTTATAGAAAACCACCTGCAGCATTACTTTCATTTGAGATCTCAGTCTGGATACCCAGTTATTTATTTCCAAAAACTTCTGCAACGGTGTTCTGGTTTTTAGTAGTAATTATTCCAGAAGAAATGCAGATAGTTTCTTGTATTGCTTGGTTCAGTGGAAACAAGGTATTGCTTTTTACCTCCTTGGCGACAAACTGCTTGATCTCATCCTCGGTGACTTCAGAGCCTTCGGTCCGCACGATGAAGGCGACAGGGATTTCACCGGCAAGATCATCATTCATTCTGAGGAAAGAGATGGAGAAGATCTTCAGAATTCAGTTAATCCAAGAAACTGGCAGTGCTGGTGCGTTGTGGTTCCATCTGAACTTCTGAAGGTATCGATAAGCAACTTACGACACGACGGCGGCGTCCTTGATCTCCGGGTGCGTGATGAGGAGCGCCTCGAGCCCGCCGGCGGCACCTGGAACCCCTTGTACTTGATGATCTCCTTGAGCCTGTCGACGGTGAAGATCTTGTCGTCATCGTCAACATAGCCGATGTCGCCGGTGTCTTGTCGAGAAAATTGCTAAAATAGGACTCCCAAACATGTCTTTGCTAAAATAGGATTTCTAATGTTGACATCGCTAAAACAACAGCTGAAACGTTTGCACTTTGTTTTCTAATTTTGATCATATCTATAAGGATTAAGTCCACTTTTAGCCCCTCAATTATTTTGTCGGTCTAATTTTAACCATCAACTACAAAACCGTCTGATACGAGCACCCCAACTGTCAAAACCATTCACTTTTAGCACCTAGACAGGTGCAAGGCTGTTTTGACCAAAGTTAGACGGTTTTGATCATCGGCGCGCCCACCGCCTCGTACCGCCACGACGGGTCGCGCACCTGGATGGCCGCCACCAGCGTGACGCGCCCGTCCGAGGCACCTGCAGACTCGGTCCACTCGTCCGAGGGCACCAGAGAGTCGAACACGCTCGTGTCCCCCGCCGATGCTGACACCTCGAACAGCGCGTCCTCAGACCAGAGCCCTTGTAGTAGAGGAAGCAGTGCACCATCCGTTCGCAGGCCGCGTCCGGGTGCGCGGCCAGGAGGTCCCGGAGCGCGTCCTGCGGTAGCACGCCGGCCACACAGAGCTTGGCGGACAGGTGCGCGGGCGCGACATCACGAGGTCACCGTAGAACTTGCGGAGGATTTTGATCTCGGCGTCCGCGTCGGCCTGCGCCTCCGCGCGCAGCTCTTCCCAGACGTCGTCGTCACCGCCGCTCGCGGACGCCGGCTCGGCGGTGGTGACCGCAGCGCGGTCCGTGGCGCCGTCCGGCAAGAAGCGGTGGATGGCGCCGGAGACGCGGCCGACGTGCGTGGGTTGCCACTTGTTGACACAAAAAGCGTCAGGATCTGCGGACATCTCGGGCTTATACCCGAAATTCGATATCCGGAGGCGTGCCAGTCGATTTGACCAGTTAATCGACAAGGACGATAACTAGAACAAGATCCAATCCAGACAACGGCGATGCGTCCGGATGCTGGGATTAAGGCTTGATCAGGGTAACTAGAGCAGAGCTGAACGAGGCAAACAGCGATGCGCCCGGATGCCAAAGCTCAGAAGTACTCCCACGCGGAACTTGCAAGGATTTGACAGAGATCAGGGTGATGCAGCCCGTCGAAGCTTCAAGAACTCATTAAAAAGCTATAACTAATGCAATAAAGATAAATTGCAATAAAAAGTAGAATAAGAGTAAAATTGGTTTGTTTGATATTGGATTGATTGTTCTTTTCGTAACCCTCGGGCACATATTTATACTCCCGCATGGAGAGTTGTACAAAGGCACGACACGTATCCTTCCTAAAACAGACTCCTAACTTTAAGGAAACTGACTCGCGCAGGAGCCGGATAACAATATTTATTTCCCTAAACAAGCATGCCTATCTTAAAGAAAAATAAACGACTCATGCAAGAGTCGGACTCAAACTACTATAATAATAATGGTACAAAAATCACCAGTTTCCTTATGCTTCTCTTCGATGGAAACTTTCCATCGGCAGATCTCTTCAATCCGCAACTTCCTTCTTTGACCACCGGCAGCCTCCTGCTGATATCAAACGCTAAGTCACCCTGCACTCATCGGCACCCCATGCCCATCGGCATCGATAATATTTCCCGATCGGTCACCTGTACTAGCAACTGTTTTCACCAATCAACCCTTATCAGCAATCGACAATCACCCTTCATCGGCAATCGGCAATGTCCCCTCATCGGCAATCGGCATTTAACTTAAGCTACTCGGCTTCACCAATTAACTTTTGTCGGCAAGGACCCAGCCTCCATCGGCAATACACTTAGTATTCTCACAACATCGGCAATATTGACTCATGATTTCCCGATGCCGATAGAAAACGGTCGTTGACCAGTCAAGCCTTAGCTCATTTGACACGTGCTGAAAAACGATGTCAACACATGTCCCCCAGTTTCGGAACGTATAATACTTTACGTGCCGAAATTCTCTCCACTGTAGCCGTTGCTGTAGCCGTTACCCTCGAGATAAATGCACAGTTTCCTCGATCCTCGCGCGCATCTATCGCGGGCCTCTCCACATTCCTGCACAGTGTGAAACGGAACCCCAAAATGCCCCTAAGTAAGTTTATAAAAGTTACCGGGATCCACACTGCTTTTTGCCCCAAGCTCATTTTCACTTTCACCTCCGCCTTTGTCTTCAACCTCCGGCACCTCCGAAGAACATGGGCTCAAGCAACAGTCCCTTTCCGCAATCCAAGGACGAACCGCAAGCACTCCTTCAACTCAAATGGCGATCCAAGTCGACATCCCCAAGGTGAGACCTATTCTCTTCCTAATCCAACTTCCTGCTGGTTCTTTTCTCGCACAAATCTGGATTTATCCTCGTTCCATTTTTGATTTTTCCCTTTCTTTTCTTCAAACCCTAGGAACTGTACAACAAGGTAGTCATCCCACTTGCTGATTCCAACTTCAGTTGCCTAGGCCCCATAGGCAATCCAGATCCTACCTTTATAATCAACGTAGAAACCAACCGGGTACCCTTCAGATCTGAGTGTTTTGGCTTAGGATTATGGAAAGATGCCTTTCGGTCATGGCCCAAGCCCACCAAGGGGTGGAAGAACTGATACCTTAGGGTAGCTAGATCACAACAGGTGTACTGGCAAGAACGCAGTCTAGATCAGTGCCTCAGGCTTTCAATTGCCGATATGGAAAAGAACGAGAACATGTTGATAGCAGCTTCATACTTCTAGTCGGACACCTTGAATGCCTTCCTCTTCCGACATGGACTAGCTACCCCCACACTTGCCGATGTCCATATGTTAACTGGCTTGGACGTCACCTCTGCCGATACCTTCACCCTTTTCAACAGAAAAGCTGAATACAAGGTAAACACTCGGAACATCGGCGGCTGGACAGGTTACATCAATGAGTACCAGAAAACCGGATCGGTAAACCAACGAGAGCATGCCACTTTCTTGAACATGTGGTTGGAGATGTTTATCTTCTGTGGCAAAACTGTCGGACCGACCACCATGCACCTCCCCGCAGCTGAGCTACTTGCCGATGGGACAAGACTTCCCTTAGGCAGATACCTTCTTGGATCGGTGTACCGCCTTCTACATCAGGTATCCTAGAAGTTACTGCTAGGAGAACCCATCGGCAATCTTGGGGGTCCTTGGTGGTTCATTAACATGTGGCTGAACGCCCATATGCAGAAGGCCCTTCAGTTTGACCTGTTCGCCCAACAATTCCCGAGGGATGTATCGGAAGATTATCAGGATGATGAATCGGCAACTCGCTCTCCACTCAATTTTGGAGAGGCTATCATAGTGCTGCCAGGGACCGATGCCAATACAGAGCAGCTCGGCGCATTTTTTCAGAAGTTTTATAATGGACTTTCCTCCACGGAACGGCTTTGGTGGCCATATATTGACGAAAACAACCAGTTCCCGCTGCTATTCAACCTAACCAATGGGAACTTGCCTGAGAACCGAGCAATCATGAAGGCCAGCATCACTCCCCGAGCTATTCTAGTGAATATCTTCGGATCTGGGAAGAATGCCCCTCCATCTTATGAGTTCTACTACCCATCGGCAACAGCGAGACAACTGGCATTTGACCAACTGCCGATCAAACTCTGCTACTCCAGAGTAGTGAGGCCCAGGCAGACAATTTCTAGTGCTCTAGACTGGAACAAAGTCGTCAGTCTTCCTCCCGATGCTGATATATCAAACATTGACTTGTCCTCCTGGTCACCAACCTCCTTCATCACGAATGAGTACAAGTCCTGGTGGCAAGAATGGAGGTGTCAGCTGTTCGCCAAGTCATCACATTATTATCGGCACATGATTGACGCCGATCACATCGTCCCCGATGACGCAGTAAGTCCTTTATTTCGATGCGTTCCTTATTACTTTGCTTCTGTCATCGGTACTTAATCTTTTTGCGCTGGACAGGCCGATGATCCGATCCCCACAACGAGCAACAGTGGCAGGCCCTTCAATCTTCGGATAATGGGTCCCATATCAATCATCGGCAACAAAGCCCCTTCGCTAGCTGCCTTCACACCCCAACAGGTACCTACGCCGACACCTGCAAAAGCCAAGGCTACATCGGCCGCTGCTGCTGCCCTGACGCGGGTTCATGCAGTAAACTCATCTTTACCCGTACCGATTCATACTGTTTTATCGGCAACATTCTATTATGTATAACTTGCTTTGTATTCTCAGGCACTGTGGTCATCGGCAGCCGCTTCAAGTAGACAAGCACCTCCCAGTCCTGCTGCCGATGCCCCCCAGCCCTTATCAAAATGGGCCGGATCCCCCGCTGCTGCGCCAAGGAAGAAGAGGCGTCCGAGGATGGCTAGCCCATCTCTGCCATCGGCTCCAACTGCACCATTAACTGCCGACGCGCCACCAGCAGGACTGCCATCGGCTCTAGTTGCACCACCAACCGCCGGCGCGCCATCGGCAGGACCTCCGTCGGCTCTTCTCCCTGACCACCCGATGAACGACGTCCCTGATCAGGAGACAACACCCGCTGCAGCAACGGAGGCGGCATCGGCATCGGCACCGTCGGTCGAAGTTCCCGATGAGAGAGCGGCGTCGCTGCCACAAGAACCAGCCACCACATCAGAAGCGACGCCAACAATAACATCGCCAGCACCAGCGGCATCGGCTGCTTCTCCAGCAGAGGCCCAGTCATCGACAACTTCTGCCGATGTCCAAGATGAGGCTGGACCATCCAGTATGCCAAGTCCTAGGCAGGAGATCCGCTTCAAGACGGTAAGTCAATTACCCTAAAGCTCATAGTATAATCTTATAATCGGTATATTTTAACCTCTTTGCTTTCAGGCTCAAGACTCTCTAGACAGTCTCTTCTCTTTCAGTCTTAACCCTCAGAATGAAGATGAACGCCAAGTCCTCATTCAAGTGGACAACCTGTTCTCCTTCGCAGTCGACATCCCCGATGACGATGAGGAGGAAGAGAGCTCTGTACCAGCTCTATCGGCAGAAATCAAGACCAAGCTTGAAGCATTGCTTTCCTTGCTACTGCAAGACACATCCCAGCTCATTCAAGATTCATCTGCAGCAAGGATCGCTTTTAAGGATATCCAAGGCCAACTCCCTGCCGATATGGAAGAAATCCTTTTCCAGGCAACCTTCCTCGAAAGCAAGCAAATCCAGTACCAGCGGCTTTCCCGTCGCATTGCCGATAGGGCTGCCCAATCCAAGAGTGAGGAAGAGAAGCTCAAGTTCAAAAACATTGCTGATGAAAAGCACAAGTGCATCGGCCAAGCAGAAGTCTCCATCAACGGCCTCGATCAAGAAATCACTCAGCTATCAGCCAAGAAAGAAGAGCTATTAGCTGAGTTACAAAAGGTTGAGGAGGCCCTGACTGCAGCCAACCAGCAGAAAGCCCAATTATCCGATACCATCAGGGTTCTGCGGCAAGAAAGAGACCAGAATGCCCGACAAGCCATCTTATGGAAGAAGAAGATCAAGCCGGTCGAGGGGTCCGCTGATGCCGATGCCAAAGAGATGGACGAGATAGAACAAATTCGCCTGCGTGCGATATCAGCTATCCACTCTTTGTTGTAATCTATTTGTTGTATCGGCAAATGTAACTCTGATACTTGACTTTGATTCTTGTAATATAACGTTTACACGCTTTTACCGATGTATCATAATTTTCTCTTTCATCAGCATTCAAACGAGCATGCTATGCGTCTACCCATATGCTAGGGTAATACCTCTTTAAGTATTTTCCGTTGATCGCTCTAGAGAACGCAACTCCTTCGAGAGTTTCCAAAATGTAAGCATTGCCAGGAGCAGACTGTTTTACCCGATAAGGACCCTCCCAATTAGTAGACCACTTTCCAAACTTAAAGCTCTTGGTCCCGATCGGTAAAATCAACTTCCATACCAGATGGCCATCGGCAAACTCCTTTGCCTTTACTTTCTTGTCATACCATATGGCAACCCTCTTCTTATTCTCTTCAATGCTAATCAATGCCCTCAACCGATGATCTGCCAAATCTTCTAACTCATCTTTCATCAGAGTAGCATAATCATCGGTCGTCAGTTGATCCTGAAAAGACAATCGCCTAGAACCAGTTTTAATTTCCCAAGGCAAGACAACATCGTGTCCATAGACCAACTGATACGGCGAGACTTTGGTTGCGCCATGACAAGCCATCCGATACGACCATAAGGCTTCGTTTAACACCATATGCCACCTTCTAGGGTTTTCTTCAATCTTACGCTTTATAAGCTTAATAACTCCCTTATTAGTTGCCTCAGCCTGACCGTTAGCTTGAGCATAATAAGGAGAAGAGTTTAACACCTTGAAACCCATACTAGCAGCAAATTCATCAAACTCTCCCGATGTGAACATTGTTCCTTGATCGGTAGTTTGAGGAATACCAAATCGGTAAACAATGTGCTCTTTAACGAAATCCACCATGTTTGCCGATGTAACTTTCTTCAAGGGAATTGCTTCAACCCATTTAGTGAAGTAATCGGTAGCAACAAGTATAAACTTATGCCCCTTACTCGATGGCGGATAAATCTGACCGATGAGATCAATAGCCCATCCTCTGAACGGCCAAGGCTTGATTATAGGATTCATTGCTGATGCAGGTGCCCTCTGTACATTACCAAACTTCTGACAGTCCTGACACCCTTTAAAATAGTTGAAGCAATCTTCAAGGATTGTCGGCCAATAATATCCATTCCGCCTAATCATCCACTTCATCTTGAATGCCGATTGATGCGCTCCACATACACCTTCATGGATTTCACCCATCAACTCCTGTGATTCCTCTTTGCCGAGGCATCTAAGCAAAACTCCATCAATCGTCCGATAATACAACTCATCGTCAAGGAGTACATACTTAGTGGCTTGGAACCTTAGACGCCTTTCAACTTTCTTAGATGGATTCCTTAAGTAATCGGCAATCTCCTTTTTCCAGTCATCGGCAACTGTTACTGATGTCGTGACTTTTTGAATCGGTTGATACCCTGAAGCATTCTGTGCCAACCGATTGGCCTCTTCATTATGCAACCTTGGAATGTGCTCAAGGCGATACTCTTTGAACTCTCTTAACAGCTGCAAACACCGTTCATGGGCGGCAATCAAAACTTCACTTCGGCATTCATATGTCTCGGTCAATTGATTAATCACCAACATGGAATCACCGAAGATCTCAACAGCATCGGCACGCACTTCCCTGAGTAATTCTAACCCTTTAAGTAAAGCTTGGTACTCAGCCTGATTGTTTGTTGAAGTAGCAACAATCGGCAACGAGATTTCATACTTCTGTCCACGAGGTGAAATCAAGAGAATACCGATACCTACTCCATCCTTGCACGTAGACCCATCGAAGAATAAAGTCCAAGGAGCAATCTCAACAGAGCTCACCGTATTACAATGCTGAGTAACAAAATCGGCCATTACCTGACCCTTAACAGCCTTAGCCGATTCATACCTTAGGTCAAACTCCGAAAGTGCCAGAATCCACTTACCGATTCGTCCACTCAAAATCGGCATTGACAACATGTACTTAACCACATCATCTTTGTAGATAACAGTGCATTCAGCCGATAATAAATAATGCCTTAATTTAATGCAAGAGAAACATAAACATAAGCACAATCTCTCTATAACCGAATACCTGGTTTCAGCATCCACCAACCTTCTGCTCAGGTAATATATTACACGTTCTTTCCCTTCAAATTCTTGAATTAAGGCTGATCCGATAACGCCGTCGTCGGCAGACAAATATAACCTGAAAGGCCTCCCATGTTGAGGTGGAACCAAGACTGGAGGATTTACTAAGTATTTCTTAATCTCCTCCAAGGCTGACTGCTGCTCTTCTTTCCATGTAAACTCTTGATCGGCTTTCAATTTTAATAGAGGGCTAAAGGACTTAATCTTACCAGATAAGTTAGATATAAACCTCCTGATGAGATTAATCTTGCCGATCAGAGACTGCAACTCAGTCTTGTTGGTGGGAGCAACTACCTTGTTAATTGCATCAATAGACTTTCTGCCGATTTCAATGCCCCTCTGATGCACCATGAAACCCAGAAACTGCCCTGCCGATACGCCAAATGCACACTTGTTAGGATTCATCTTTAACCCATGCTCCCTGGTACACTCCAATATTTTCCGCAAATCGGCAAGATGCTTTCTGAAGTCTCCAGACTTAACCACCACATCATCAATGTAGATTTCAACTATTGTGCCGATGTACTTATGAAAGATAAAATTCATCGCCCTCTGATAAGTAGCACCGGCATTTTTCAAGCCAAAAGTCATGACTACCCACTCAAACAAGCCAACGTGACCTGGACATCGGAAACCAGTCTTGGATATGTCTTCTTTAGCCATGAATATCTGATTATACCCAGCATTACCATCCATGAAGTTAATAATTTGATGTCCAGCAGCAGCATCGATCAGCAGATCGGCAACGGGCATCGGGTAGCCATCCATCGGCGTAGCCTTATTAAGGTTCCTGAAATCAATGCAAACACGAAGTTTTTCATTCTTTTTATACACAGGAACCACATTCGAAGTCCAATCGGCATATCGGCATTGCCGAATAAATCCAGCTTCGATTAATTTGGTAATCTCAGCCTTGATGTCGGGTAAAATAGTAGGATTGCATCTGAGCGCAGGTTGCCGATGTGGTTGGAAACCAGACTTGATGGGTAACCGATGTTCAACTATCGATCGGTCTAAACCAGGCATCTCTGTATAATCCCAAGCAAAACAATCTTTATTCTCCTTTAATAAATCAGTCAACTGCCGTTTACATTGGAATCTGACTTAGCACTAATAAAAGTAGGCCTAGGTTTACTACCATCGCCGATGTCGATCTCGAGTAAGTCATCGGTGGACGTGAAGCCCTGCCCCAATTTTCCGTCATTGGCGAATCGATCCATTAAAACTCTTCTTCAGGACCGACTACTTGGATCGGTTTAATGCGGTAATCGGCAACCTTAAGGAACTCTCCGTCCTAGGCTTCACCGGATATACACCTGGTCTGCTCGTAAGTTTCCGATTCTGCCGACGCAACGGTAGATGGGACTTCACTTCGAACGACTTCAATTCTGTCCCCGATCCACTATACCAGACTTTGATGCATAGTAGAAGGAATACAACAATTAGCGTGGATCCAATCCCTTCCTAATAGCAAGTTGTAGGTACCTTTGCCACTGATCACAAAGAATGTTGTCGGCAAAGTTTTGCTGCCGATGGTCAAGTCAACACATACAGCTCCCATAGCCGTCGACACATTGCCTTCGAAGTCCTTGAGCTTCATGTCGGTTTTGACTAGGTCCTGGTCACCTTTCCCAAGCTTCCTAAACACGACATACGACATTATATTGATCGACGTGCCGCCATCTACCAACATCTTAGTCATCGGCTGTCCATCTACTTTGCCCTTAACAAACAAAGCTCTCAGATGCTGCCTTTCATCATCGGCAGGCTTTTCGAAGATAGCCGTCATCGGATCCAGCACCAATTGTGCCATATCGGTAGCCTCATCGTCATTACTGACGGGTGCCATGAACTCCATCGGCAACATGACGACCATATTGATGTCTGCCGATGGATCCCTGTCTTTGCGCTTTGGCCTCCACTGCTTCTCCCTTGAGGGTTCTTCATCGTCATACAGGTCATCACGGCACTGGCGCTGAATCCTTCTCTTCTGGGTCTTAGTCAGACCCTTAGGGCACCACCGAGGAAGCTTGGTTTTCCAGGTAGGCTGGTACTGCTTCCCACCACTTGCATCGGTACTTCTTCTGATGTTGGGATCTCTGGAGAATGTGTCTTCGTCAGGTACTCTTGCATTGGCCATCTCCTCCAACTCCTCTTGATCCACACACCTGCCAAGCCTGTCATGGGCACTGAGCTTGCCCCAAGTCGGTCATGCGCCGATCTGTTCTCTCTGAGCAGATTGGCGTACATGGGTGCCTGATCATCCAAACAAGGTCTCTTACCTGACCGATCGGCAGTGTAATACCCATTGTACTCTAGACAATTATCGGCAGTGGGCAGCTTGATGCCTTCTTCCCAGCAGTGAACGAAGAAGGGACACTTCCAATGGTCCTTATGCCGAAGCCACTCCCGATGCTCTTCTTCTTCTTGCCGATATCGCCATTCACGTGATTGCCGATGATCCCGTCTTGGTTGCTTGTGCGTGATTACGACCCCAGGAGCCCTGTTGGCACTGCTACCTTCATTGGCAACCTTCTTACCCTTTCTGTCATCGGCAAACCTTCTTGCGTCGCGCTCAGGTACTTGGTGGTTAGGATCTACCGATGAGTTCTTCGTGGCAGCTTCCGATGTCAGCACTCTGGTTTTTTCACTGATTTCCACCATATTATTTGGGAATGGGTGCTGATCTATCTTCATCGGTTTCTGGACTTTAGAATTTTCAAACTTAATACGTCTAGATTCAATCTTTGATTGCAACTGCTGCCTGAATACTTTGCAGTCATTGGTACTGTGTGAGGTTGCATTATGCCATTTGCAGTACCTAATCTTCTTGAGCTCTTCGGCCGATGGAATCACTTGGTTGGGCGCCAACTTGATTCACCCTTCTTGCAGCAATAAGTCAAACATCCTATTGGCCTTGGTGATGTCGAAGGTGAACCTTTCAGTCTCCTTTTGGCAGAACGGACAAGACACATGCTTCTTATCCTTCACCCATTCGGCTGCATCGACGCTCAGCTCTTCATCTGATCCAGAGTCTTCTTCTTTCCCGATGAAGGTCACCTTCTTGTTCCAAGTCTTCCTAGGTTCAAAGGTTTTGATATCTTGATCAGCAATCCTTTGCACCAGATGACTTAGGCTTTCCAATTCCTGGGACGCATACTTGTCCTTGATGTGCGGCAGTAATCCTTGGAAGGCCAAATCTGCCAGTTGCCGATCATCAAGCACCAGACTGTAGCACTTGTTCTTCACGTCCCGTAGCCTCTGAACAAAGCTTTTTACCGATTCATCATTGCGTTGCCTCATTTTGACCAAATCGGTAAGCTTTTTCTCATGTATACCAGCAAAGAAGTATTTATGAAATTCCCTCTCTAGATCGGCCCATGTGATTATAGAATTTGAAGGCAATGATATGAACCATGTGAATGCCAATCCAGACAATGACAAAGAGAACAATCTCACCCTTAACTCCTCTCTGCTGGCAGCTTCTTCGCACTGGATAATGAAGCGGTTGATGTGCTCCATTGTTGATGTTCCGTCTTGGCCGGAGAACTTGGTAAAATCGGGCACTTTGTACCGATTTGGGAGAGGAATCAAGTCATATGCCGGAGGATACGGAGTCCGATAAGAGTATGTATTGACTTTAGGTTTAATGCCGAATTGTTCTTTCATAACTTCAGCTATCTTACTGACCCAATACGCATCCTACTCCTGCCGACTCATTGGCTGGTTGTTGACTGGTGGAGCCGGCTGATGCGCCTCTTGAAGATGATGCGGAGTAGTCACGGGCACAGCACCAATCGTCTGAACACTGTGCATCGGTTGATGTACCGATGGATAATTTTGCACACTTAGCTGATTAGGTTGAGTCATCATATTCATCGGCTGCTGTACCGATGGTCCGCTCTGAGTGCTTGCCGGGCCTCCATAATGATACATCGTCGCGCCAGGCTGTTGAGCTGGCGGCTGGTTGGCCCATCCAGGATTATAAATCATCGACATGTGACTTACCGATGGATGATAGCGGATTGGAGCGTGCGGCTCTTGTATTCTGGAGCAATCAATCATCAGATTACCTTGACGCGACAGTACTCCGGCTTGATGATTCACCACCAGAGGTTGACTGCCAGCTGCTATATTCTGTTGCATCGGCATAGGACTTGCCGATGGTGGCATCAGGGGTATCTTGGGAATCACCTGAAGATCTTCTGATGGCACTTGTACCGTTGGGGATGGGGCAGAGTAATGCATCATAGGGGCCATCGGCTGTGATTGCGTTGCCGACGCCAAAGAACCCTTCCAAGCTGAGCTGTCTCCCTGCACCAGATTAGAACCAGGGGATAGATTTGAAGGCATACACTATCCCCACCAGTTGGCGGGCGCTAGATGACTCTGGATCGCAGGTTCTGAATTTGTCAACACCGCTGGATCTGTGTTGAGCTTGGTGACGCTGCCAGGGTTTGGTCTTGGCGATGTAGCCACATCGGCAGGCGGTTCCACAGGAGTGGAAGACGCCATTGGGGCTGCCGATGGGCTTATAGATGCCGATCCAGGTTGATGGTACGCTGGACCAACATACTGCGGTGCACGTCCTTCTTTGAATGATTGCATAACAATATTGTAGACAGTATTGGACAACACGCTGGAGTGGCTAATTAATGCTTGACTCAGAGCAGAATTAACCATCTCTTGTAACTTACCAGGATTGGCGTCATACGTGACCTGCCGTGGCAACGGCGGATCTTGTTTCTGGATTGCTTCGCCGCTCCTGCTTAGGCTGAAGGATTTCAGATATAACTGCTTGTACTCCTCCACAGCCCGCTCCATGGCCAGCTTCTAATCATCTTTTAGATCGGCCTCGGAGACTTCGATGACGTTCCTCTGGTTAACGTCGGCGTTATCACCCATGATAGATGTGTAGATTTGATTAATCGAGTCCCACCGAGCATGCCAAAAGAGGTGTTGACACAAAAAGCGTCAGGATCTGCGAACACCTCGGGCTTATACCCTAAATTCGATATCCGGAGGCGTGCCAGTCGATTTGACCAGTTAATCGACAAGGACGATAACTAGAACAAGATCCAATCCAGACAACGGCGATACGCCCGGATGCTGGGATTAAGGCTTGATCAGGGTAACTAGAGCAGAGCTGAACGAGGCAAACAGCGATGCGCCCGGATGCCAAAGCTCAGAAGTACTCCCACGCAGAACTTGCAAGGATTTGACGGAGATCAGAGTGATGTAGCCCGTCGAAGCTTGAAGAACTCGTTAAAAAGCTATAACTAATGCAATAAAGATAAATTGCGATAAAAAGTAGAATAAGACTAAAATTGGTTTGTTTGATATTGGATTGATTGTTCTTTTCGTAACCCTCGGGCATATATTTATACTTCCGCATGGAGAGTTGTACAAAGGCACGACACGTATCCTGCCTAAAACAGACTCCTAACTTTAAGGAAACTGACTCGCGCAGGAGCCGGATAACAATATTTATTTCCCTAAACAAACATGTCTATCTTAAAGGAAAATAAACGACTCATGCAAGAGTCGGACTCAAACTACTATAATAATACTGGTACAAAAATCACCAGTTTCCTTATGCTTCTCTTCGATGGAAACTTTTCATCGGCAGATCTCTTCAATCCGCAACTTCCTTCTTTGACCACCGGCAGCCTCCTGCTGATATCAAACGCTAAGTCACCCTGCACTCATCGGCACCCCATGCCCATCGGCATCGGCAATATTTCCCGATCGGTCACCTGTACTAGCAACTGTTTTCACCAATCAACCCTTATCAGCAATCGGCAATCACCCTTCATCGGCAATCGACAATGTCTTTTCATCGGCAATCGGCAATGTCCCCTCATCGGCAATCGGCATTTAACTTAAGCTACTCGGCTTCACCAATTAACTTTTGTCGGCAAGGACCCAGCCTCCATCGGCAATACACTTAGTATTCTCACAACATCGGCAATATTGACTCATGATTTCCCGATGCCGATAGAAAACGGTCGTTGACTAGTCAAGCCTTAGCTCATTTGACACGTGCTGAAAAACGATGTCAACAGCACTTGTCGACACAGGCAGCCATGTGTGCGGCGCCGGCGCGCTTGAGCAGAGGAGGCCGGAGGATGTCTTGGGCTCTTTGGTGAACGGTGATGGAGCGACTAGCGAGAGCGAGGAGGTCAGGGACGGGGTGCTGATCGCCGCCGGCGCCAGCGTGCTCGGCAATGTGCGAATCGGAGCTAGGGCGAAGATCAGAGTAGGTGCGGTCGTGCTGCTGGGTTGGCGTCCTACGTGGCGGTCAACACCAACGTGGCACACTCAAAACCACTTCAACATCGGTCAAAACAGCCTCACCTCACACAGGTGCTAAAAGTGAATGATTTTAACAGTTAGAGTGCTTGTATCAGACGGTTTTGTAGTTGAAGGTTAAAATTAAACCGACACAATAGTTGAGGGATCAAAAGTGGACTTAATCCTTTCTTTTATTACTTTGCTTTGGCAATCGGTCGTGCTAAAACTTGTACATACATAAACTCTCTTTTATTCTACTTTAATGGAGAGACACAGCTCCTTTCGTTTTTTTAGAAAAAAAAATATGTAATCTCTGAATTAAAACACTAAACCACATCGGTGACCAGATGAAGCATAAACTTGTGAATGACACCAACGATTAGTACTGTATTTGTCTGTCACGTGTCACAAATCAAGAAGAGAGCTAGGTGAGTAGTGTAGCGCCGCTCCTCAGTCCTCTGCACTCAAGCCACGATCCACCGAGACCGAGGCAACCTTTCGGAAAGGAGCGGACGACGAATCGACGGGCCGAGGCGGCGAGGCGTCGTGAAGATTTGTGCGACGCAACTTGAGTGGAAAAGTTGAGCCCGGCCGACGCGCCGTGATGGGTCCGTCGGGATCCGACAAGCCAACGTCACCCGAAGGTCGTCACTGTGTGCGTCATCTTCTTCTCCCTCGCCGGTGTCGCGGGGCAAGCGGCGCGCCCAGTTAAAAGAAGAGCGCGTTTTTTTTTTTCCTTTTGCGATCAAAGAAGAGCGCGTGCTGGGTGCCTGCTTTGTGCTTCATTTGGTAATAATAACTAGGTCTATGCCCCTGTGGAGAGAAAAAAAAAATCCATAAGTGTTGACACAAAAAGCGTCAGATCTATGAACACCTCGGGCTATTACCCAAACCTCGGTATTCCGGAGGCGTGCCAGTCGATTTGACCAATCAATCGACAAGTATGATAACTAGAACAAACTGAACGAGACGACAGCGATGCGCCCGGACGTCAAGGCTCAGATTGATCAAGGATAACTAGAGCAGAGCTGAACGAGGCAAACAACGATGCGCCCGGATTGCCAAAGCTCAGAGGTACTCCCACGCGGAACTAGCAAGGATTTGACGGAGATCAGGATGATGCAGCCCGTCGAAAGCTTGAAGAACTCGTTGATAGCTACAACTAATGCATAAAAAGGATAAATTGTGATAAAAGATAGAATAAGATAAAATTGGTTTGTTTTTTATTTGGATTGTATTTTATTCCATAGCCCTCGGGCACATATTTATACTCCCGCATGGAGAGTTGTACAAAGACACGACACATATCCTTCCTAAAACAAACTCCTACTTTAAAAGAAACTGACTCGCGCAGGAGCCGGATAACAATATTTATTTCCTAAACAAACACACCTATTTTAAAGGAAAATAAATGACTCATGCAAAAGTCGGACTCAAACTACTATAATAATACTGGTACAAAACACCAGTTTCCTTATACTTTTCCTCGATGGAAGCTTTCCATCGGCAGACCCCTGCAACTTCCTTCTTTGGCCACCTGTAGTCTTCTGCCGCCACCAAGTGCTAAGTCACGCCCATCGACATCGGCAATACTTTCCCGATCGGCAATCGACAACATCTCCCAATTAGCGACCTTGTGCTGGTAACCGTCTTCACCGATCATTCCTAATCGGTAACCACCCTTTATTGGCAATCAACAATGACCCCCTATCGACAATCGGCAAGGGCTCTTTATCATCAATCGGCAAGGACTCTTCATTGTCAATCGGCAATAGCAGCTCATCGGCAATCGGCAATGACTCTTCATCGGCAATCAGCTTCAGCAAGACTTCACCAATTGACCTTTGTCGGCAAAGATCATCCAGCCTCCATCGGCAAAACACTTAGTCTTCCCGCAGCACTCTTCCATCGGCACTATCGACTCCTGATGCCGATGGAGAACGACCGCTGACCAGTCAAGCCTCAGCCCATTTGACACGTGTCGAAAAACGGTGTCAACACATGGTGTCAACACATGCCCCCCAGTTTCGGAGCGTATAACACTTTACGTGCCGAAATTCTCTCCACTGTAGCCGTTGCTGTAGCTGTTACCTCCGAGATAGATGTACGGTTTCCTCGATCCCCGCGTGTGGAACCGCAATTAAATAATAAAATCCCTCGATTGTAGCACAAACAGTTGCAAACCACCTCGATCACCGCGCGTATCTACCGCGGGCTTCTCCACATTCCTGCATAATGTGAAACAGAACCCCAAAATGCCCCTGAGCAGGCTTATAAAAGTTACCGGGGTCTACACTACTTTTCATCCTGAGTCCACTTTCACTTTCACCTCCTTGCCGTCGTCTTCAACCTCCAGCCGCTCTGAGGAACACGAACTCGAGCAACAGTACTCTTCGCAATCTAAGGACGAACTGCAAGCACTCCTTCGACTCCAATGGCAATCCAAGTTGACATCTCCAAGGTGCGACCTATTTCCTTCCCAATCCATCCTTCTGCTGGTACTTTTTTCTCGCACAAATATGGATTTATCCCTGTTCTTTTTCTGATTTTTTTCTCTTCTTTCCTTCGAACTCTAGGAGCTACACAACAAGGTAGTGATCCCACTTACTGGTTCCACCTTTAACTGTTTAGGCCCCATGGGCAATCCGGATCCCAGCTACATAATCAAACGCAGAAACTAACCGAATCCCCTTCAGATCTGAATGTTTCGGTTTAGGTCTGTGGAAGGATGTTTTCCGATCATGGCCCAAGACCACTAAGGGGTGGAAGAACTGGTATCTCAGGGTTGCCAGGGCGCAACAAGTTTACTAGCAAGAGCGCAGCTTGGACCAATGTATCAGGCTTTCTATTGCCAATATAGAGAAGAACGAGAACATGTTAATAGCTGCTTCTTACTTCTGGTCAGACACCTTGAATGCTTTCTTATTCCGACATGGACCAGCCACCCCCACCTCTTGCCGAAGTCCACATGCTGACCGGCCTAGACATCTCCTCTGCCGACACCTTCTCCTTATTCAATAGGAAAGCTGAGCATAGAGTAAACACTCGGAACATCGGCGGTTGGACGAGTTACATTCAGGAATACCAGAAAACGGGATCGGTAAACCAAAGAGAGCATGCTACTTTCCTGAACATGTGGCTGGATAAATTCATCTTTTGTGGTAGGGCAGTTGGACCTACGACCATGTATCTTCCAGCAGCTGAGCTGCTTGCCGATGGGACAAGACTTCCCCTGGGCAGATATCTTCTAGGATCGGTATATCGTCTTCTCCATCAAGTATCCCAGAAGTTACTGCTAGGTGAGCACATCGGCAACCTTGGAGGCCCTTGGTGGTTCGTCAACATATGGCTGAACGCACATATGCAGAAAGCACTTCAACTTGACTTGTTCGCCCAACGTTTCCCGAGAGACATACCAGAAGACCACCAGTGTGGGGAGGATGAATCGGCAACTCGCCCTCCACTCAACTTTGGAGAGGCCACTATAGTGCTGCCAGGGACCGATGCCGATGTGGAGCAATTCGGTCTATTTTTTCAGAAGTTTTACAATGGAATTCCTGCCACAGAACGACTCTGGTGGCCATATGCCGATGAAGACAGCCAGTTCCCACTATTGTTTAACCTCACCGATGGGAATGTACCTGAAAACCAGATAATCATGAAGGCCAGCATCACCCCTCGAGCTATCCCAGTGAACATCTTTGGATCAGGAAAGAATGCCCCTCCATCATTTGAGTTTTACTACCCATTGGTAGCGGCAAGACAACTGGCGTTCGGCCAACTGCCGATCAAGCTTTGTTACTCCAAGGTAGTGCAACCCAGGCAGACATTCTCCAGTGCTCTGGACTGGAACAAGGTTGTCAACCTTCCTACCGATGCCGATGTATCAGATCCTGACTTGTCCTCCTGGTCACCAACCTCCTTTATTACAAACGAGTACAAGTCTTGGTGGCAAGAATGGAGGTGTCAACTGTTCGCCAAATCGTCGCACTACTATCGGCACATGATCGATGCCGATCATATCATCCCTGACGACGCAGTAAGTCCTCATTCCGATGCATTCCTCACTTTTACCTTCGCCATCGGTATTTAACCTTCTTGCGTTTGACAGGTTGATGACCCGATCCCTCCGATGAGTAAGAGCGGCAAGCCCTTCAAGCTTCGAATGATGAGTCCCGTATCACTCATCGGCAATAAAGCTCTCTCGTTAGCTGCCTTCATTCCTCGACAGGTACCCACACCAACACCTGCAAAAGCCAAGGCTACATCGGCCGCTGCTGCTGCCCTGACGCGGGTGTTTGCAGTAAACTCATCTTCACTCATACCGATCATATACTGTTTAATCGGCAATATTTACTTCGTATAACTTGCATTGAATATTTTCAGGCCATGAGGTCATCGGCAACCGCCCCAAGCAAACAAGCACCTCCAAGTTCGGCTGCCGATGCCCCCAGTCCTTGTCGAAACGGGCTGGATCTTCTTCCGCCGCAACGCCAAGGAAGAAGAGGCGTTTGAGGCTGGCTAGCCCATCTTCGTCATCGGCACAAGTCGCATCACCAACTGTCGGCGCGTCATCGGCACAAACTCCAACGGCCCCTATCCTAGATCAGCCGATGGACGACGTCCTCGGTCAGGGGGCAGTTCCATCCGCTGCAGAAGCGGAGGCGGTATCGGCATTGGCACCGTCAGCCGAAGCTCCCAATGAAGAAACACCCTTAATGGCGGTGGAGGCGGCATCGGCATCGGCACCATCAGCCGATGTCCACGATGAGGCGGCTATACCTACAACAGCCGAAGCAATAGTATCAGCGCCGCCAGCCGAAGCTGCTGACAAGACAACTCCCGTCGTAGCAGCAAAGGTAATATCGGCATCGGTTTCAACCGAAGACCCCGATGAAAGAGCTGCATCACCGCCACCACCAAATATCACACCGGAAGCAACGCCAGCAACAATACTATCATCATCGACGGCGTCGACTGCTCCTCTGGCAGAAGCCCAGTCATCGGCAACTGCTGCCGATGTTCAAGACGAGGCTGGGCCATCTAATATGCCAAGTCCTGGGCAAGAAATCCGTTTCAAGATGGTAAGTTAATACTTGAAAATTCTAGCATAATCTTTCGATCGGCATATTTTAACCCCTCTGTATTCAGGCCTAAGATTCTCCAGATAGTCTTTTCTCCTTCAGCCTCAACCCGCAGGACGAAGATAGACGCCAAGACCCCCTCCAAGCAGACAACCTATTTTCCTTCTCGGTTGACATACGCGATGACGAGGAGGAAGAGAGTTCTGGCCCAACTCTATCGGTAGAGATCAAGACCAAGCTTGAGGCACTGCTTTCCTTACTGCTACAAGACACATCCCAGCTCATTCAAGACTCATCGGCAGCAAGGATTGCTTTCAAAGACATCCAAAGTCATCTCCCTGCCGATATGGCAGAAACCCTTCTCCAGGCAGCCTCCATCGACATCAAACAGATCCAGTACCAGAGGCTTGCCCATCGTATCGCCGATAGGGCCGCTCAAGCCAAGAGCAAAGAAGAGAAGCTCAAATTCAAACACATTGCCGATGAGAAGCACAAAGGCATCGGTCAAGCAGAAGTCTCTATCGGCAAGCTTGATCAAGAAATTTCCCGGCTATCGGCAAAGAAGGAGGAGCTGCTTGCGGAGTTACAGAAGGTTGAGGGGGATCTGACTGCAGCCAACCAGCAAAGAACCCAACTATCCGACTCTATCAAGGTCCTGCGGCGAGAAAGGGACCAGAATGCACGACAGGCTATATTATGGAAGAAGAAAATCAAGCCGGCCGAGGTCTTTGCCGATGCCGACGCCAAGGAGATGGACAATATAGAGCAAATTCGCTTGCATGCGATATCAGTTATCCACTCCTTACTGTAATTTGTCTGTAGTATCGGCAAGAATTGTAACCTGATACTTGATTTTGACTTGTAATATAATGCCAGTCTGTTTTTACCGATGTTTTATAATTTTCTCTTATCGGCATTCGATTAAGCACTATGCATCTACCCATATGCTAGGATAATACCTCTTTAAGTATTTGCCGTTAATCGCTCTGGAGAATGCCACTCCTTCGAGAGTTTCCAAAATGTACGCATTACTAGGAGCAGACTGTTTTATCCGATAAGGACCCTCCCAATTAGGGGACCACTTTCCAAACTTAGAGCTCTTAGTCCCAATCGGTAAAATCAACTTCCAAACCAAATCGCCATCGATAAACTCTTTTACCTTCACTTTCTTGTCATACCATCTGTCAATCCTCTTCTTGTTCTCTTCAATACTAATTAATGCCCTCAACCGATGACCCGCCAAATCTTCTAACTCATCTTTCATCAGAGTAATATAATCATCGGTCGTCAATTGATCCTAAAAAGATAATCGCCTAGAACCAGTTTTGATTTCCCAAGGTAGGACAGCATCGTGTTCGTAAACCAACTGATACGGCGAGACCTTGGTTGCACCATGACAAGCCATCCGATATGACCACAAAGCTTCATTTAATACCATGTGCCACCTTCTAGGGTTTTCCTCAATCTTGCGCTTTATAAGATTAATGACTCCTTTATTGGTCGCTTCAGCTTGACCATTAGCTTGAGCATAATAAGGAGAAGAATTTAACACCTTGAAACCCATGCTAGCAGCAAAGTCATCAAACTCTCCCGATGTGAACATGGTCCCTTGATCGGTAGTAATGGTCTGAGGAATACCAAATCGGTAAACGATGTGCTCCTTAACGAAATCCAACATGTTTGCCGATGTCACCTTCTTCAAGGGGATTGCTTCGACCCACTTGGTAAAGTAATCGGTAGCAACAAGTATGAATTTGTGCCCCTTGCTCGATGGCGGATAAATTTGGCCGATGAGATCAATAGCTCATCCTCTGAACGGCCAAGGCTTGATTATAGGATTCATTGCCGATGCAGGTGCCCTTTGCACATTACCAAACTTCTGACAGTCCTGGCACCCTTTGAAATAATTGAAGCAATCTTCAAGGATTGTTGGCAAATAATATCCATTCCGCCTAATCATCCACTTCATCTTGAATGCCGATTGATGCGCTCCACATACACCTTCATGGATCTCACCCATCAACTCTTTCGATTCCTCTTTGCCAAGACATCTAAGTAAAACCCCATCAATTGTCCGATAATACAACTCATTATCAAGGAGCACATACTTAGTAGCTTGGAACCTTAGATGCCTTTCAACTTTCCTGGATGGATCCCTCAAGTAATCGACAATCTCCTTTTTCCAGTCATCGGCAACTGTTACCGATGTCGTGACTTGAATCGGCTGATATCCCGAGGCATTCTGTGCTAACCGATTGGCCTCTTCATTATGCAACCTTGGAATGTGTTCAAGGCGGTATTCTTTGAATTCCTTTAACAACTGCAAACACCGCTCATGAACAACAATCAAAACTTCACTTCGGCACTCATACGTCCCGATCAATTGGTTAATCACCAACATAGAATCGCCGAAGATTTCAACAGCATCGGCACGCACTTCCCTGAGTAACTCCAACCCCTTAAGTAAAGCCTGGTTATTCAGCCTGATTGTTTGTTGAAGTAGCAACAATCGGCAACGAAATCTCGTACCTCTGTCCTCGGGGTGAAATCAAGAGAATACCGATACCTGCTCCATCCTTGCATGTAGACCCATCAAAGAATAGAGCCCAAGGAGCAATCTCAACAAAGCTCACCATATTGCAGTGCTGAGTGACAAAATCGGCCATCACCTGACCCTTAACAGCCTTAGCCGATTCATACCTTAGGTCAAACTCTGACAGTGCCAAAATCCACTTACCGATTCGTCCACTCAAAATCGGCATTGACAGCATATACTTGACCACATCATCTTTGCAGACAACAGTGCATTCGGCCGACAGTAAATAATGCCTTAATTTAATGCAAGAGAAATATAAACATAAGCACAATCTTTCTATGGCCGAATACCTGGTTTCAGCATCCACCAATCTTCTGCTCAGGTAATATATTACGCGTTCCTTCCCTTCAAATTCTTGAATTAAAGCTGATCCGATAACACCGTCATCGGCAGACAAATATAACCTGAAAGACTTCCCGTGTTGAGGTGGAACCAAGACTGGAGGATTCACCAAGTATTCCTTAATCTGCTCTAAGGCTGACTGCTGCTCTTCTTTCCATGTGAACTCTTGATCGACTTTCAACTTTAACAGAGGACTAAAAGACTTAATCTTACCAGACAGATTGGATATGAATCTTCTAATGAAATTAATCTTGCCGATCAGAGACTGCAACTCAGTCTTGTTGGTGGGAGCAACTACCTTGTTAATTGCATCAATAGACTTTCTGCCGATTTCAATGCCCCTCTGATGCACCATGAAACCCAGAAACTGCCCTGCCGATACGCCAAATGCACACTTGTTAGGATTCATCTTTAACCCATGCTCCCTGGTACACTCCAATATTTTCCGCAAATCGGCAAGATGCTTTCTGAAGTCTCCAGACTTAACCACCACATCATCAATGTAGATTTCAACTATTGTGCCGATGTACTTATGAAAGATAAAATTCATCGCCCTCTGATAAGTAGCACCGGCATTTTTCAAGCCAAAAGTCATGACTACCCACTCAAACAAGCCAACGTGACCTGGACATCGGAAAACAGTCTTGGATATGTCTTTTTCAGCCATGAATATTTGATTATACCCAACATTACCATCCATGAAGCTAATAATCTGATGTCGAGCAGCAGCATCGATCAGCAGATCGGCAACGGGCATCGGGTAGCCGTCCATCGGCGTAGCTTTGTTAAGGTTCCTGAAATCAATGCACACACGAAGTTTTTCGTTCTTTTTATACACAGGAACCACATTAGAAATCCAATCGGCATATCGGCATTGCCGAATAAACCCAGCTTCGATCAACTTGGTAATCTCAGCCTTAATATCGGGTAAGATAGTAGGATTGCATCGACGCGCCGGCTGCCGATGTGGCTGGAAACCAGACTTGATAGGTAACCGATGTTCAACTATCGATCGGTCTAAACCAGGCATCTCTGTATAATCCCAAGCAAAACAATCTTTATTCTCTTTCAATAAATCGGTTAACTGCTGCTTACATTGGGAATCTAACTTAGCACTAATAAAAGTAGGCCTAGGTTTACTACCATCGCCGATGTCGATCTCGAGCAAGTCATCGGCAGACGTAAAGCCCTGCCCCAATTTTCCGTCATCGGCGAACTGATCCATTAAGACTCCTCCTCAGGACCGACTGCTTGGATCGGCTTGATGCGGTAATCGGCAACTTTGAGGAGCTCTTTATCCCAGGCTTCGCCAGATATACATCTGGTCTGCTCATAAGTGTCCAACTCTGCCGATGCGACAGTAGATGGGGCTTCACCGCGGACGACTTCAATTCTGTCCCCGATCCACTGTACCAGGCTTTGATGCATAGTAGAAGGGATACAACAATTAGCATGGATCCAATCCCTTCCGAGGAGCAAGTTGTAAGTGCCTTTGCCGCTGATTACAAAGAATTGTCGGCAAAGTCTTACTGCCGATGGTTAAGTCAACACACACGGCTCCCATGGCGGTCGACACATTGCCTTCAAAGTCCTTGAGCTTCATATCGGTCTCAACTAAGTCCTGGTCACCTTTGCCAAGCTTTCTGAACACGACATAGGGCATTATATTGATCGATGCGCCACCATCCACTAGCATCTTGGTCATCGGCTGACCATCCACTTTGCCCTTAACAAACAGAGCCCTTAAGTGTTGTCTCTCATCATCGGCAGGCCTTTCAAAGATAGCCGTCATCGGATCCAACACCAATTGTGCCATATCGGCAGCCTCTTCATCATCGCTGACGGGCGCCATGAACTCCATCGGCAACATGACAACCATGTTTATATCTGCTGATGGGCCCCTGTCCTTACGCTTCGGCCTCCATTGCTTTTCTCCCGAGGGTTCTGCACTGTCATACAGGTCGTCGCAGCGCTGGCGCTGAATCCTCCTCTTCTGGGTCTTAGTCAAACCCTTAGGGCACCATGGAGGAAGCTTGGTCTTCCAGACAGGTTGGTGCTGTTCCCCCCTGCTTACATCGGCACTTCTTCCGATGTTGGGATCTCTGGAGAATATCTCTTCGTCAGGCACTCTAGCATTGGCCAACTCCTCCAGCTCCCCCCGGTCAACAACGCCTGCCAAGCTGATCATGGGCACTGAGCCTGCCCCCCAGTCGGTCATGTGCCGATCTGTTCTCTCTGAGCGGCCTGGCGTACCTGGGTGCCTGATCATCAAAACAAAGTCTCTTACCTGACCGATCGGCTGTGTAGTACCCATTGCACTCTGGACAGTTATCGGCAGTGGGCAGCTTGATGCCTTCCTCCCAGCAATGAACGAAGAAGGGACACCTCCAGTGGTCTTTATGTCGAAGCCATTCCTGATGCGCTTCTTCTTCTTCTTGCCGATACCGTTCCTCACGTGATTGCCGATGATATCGCCTTGGCTGTTTGTGAGTGATAACCACCCCAGGAGCCCTGTTGGCGCTGTTACCCTCATCGGCAACCTCCTTGCCCTTTCTGTCATCGGCAAACCTCCTTGCGTCGTGCTCGGACACTTGTCAGTTAGGGTCTACCGATGAGTTCCTTCTGGCAGCTTCCGATGTCAGCACTTTGGTTTTTTCACCAACCTCCACCATATTGTTTGGGAAGGGGTGCTGATCAATCTTCATCGGTTTCTGGACCTTAGAATTTTCAAACTTGATACGCCCAGATTCAATCTCTGACTGCAACTGCTGCCTGAATACTTTGCAGTCATTGGTACTGTGTGAGGTCGCGTTATGCCATTTGCAGTACCTAATCTTCTTGAGCTCTTCGGCCGATGGAATCACTTGGTTGGGCGCCAACTTGATTCGCCCCTCTTGCAGCAACAAGTCAAACATCCTATCGGCCTTGGTGATGTTGAAGGTGAACCTCTCAGTCTCCTTTTGGCCGAACGGACAAGACACAGGCTTCTTATCCTTCACCCATTCGGCCGCATCGACGTTCAGCTCTTCATCCGACCCGGAATCTTCTTCTTTCCCGATGAAGGTCACCTTCTTGTTCCATGTCTTCCTGGGCTCAAAGGCTTTGATATCCTGATCGGCAATCCTCTGCATCAGGTGACTTAGGCTCTCAAACTCTTAGGACGCGTACTTGTCCTTGATGTGCGGCAGTAACCCCTGGAAGGCCAAATCTGCTAGTTGCCGATCATCAAGCACCAGACTGTAGCACTTGTTCTTCATGTCCCGCAGTCTCTGCACAAAACTCTCCACCGATTCGTCGTTGCGTTGCCTCATTTTGACCAAATCGGTAAGCTTCTTCTCATGTATGCCAGCAAAGAAGTACTTGTGAAATTGCCTCTCCAGATCGGCCATGTAATTATAGAATTTGGAGGCAACGATATGAACCATGTGAATGCCGATCCAGACAATGACGAAGAGAACAATCTCACCCTTCATTCCTCCCTGCTGGCAGCTTCTCCGCACTGGATAATGAAGCGGTTGATGTGCTCCATCGTCGATGTGTCGTCTTGGCCGGAGAACTTGGTAAAATTGGGCACCTTGTACCGATTTGGAAGAGGAATCAAGTCATATGCGGGAGGATACGGAGTTCGACAAGAGTACGTGTTGACCTTGGGTTTGATGCCGAATTGCTCTTTCATGACTTCGGCAATCTTATCGACCCAGAATGCATCATGCTCCTGCCGACTCATTGGCTGGTTGTCGACTGGTGGAGTCGGCTGACGCGCCTCTTGAAGATGCGTAGTAGTTGCAAGCGCAGCACCAGTCATCTGGACATTATGCATCAGTTGACTTACCGATGGGTAATTCTGCACACTTGGCGGATTTAGCTGAACTGTCAAATTCATCGGTTGCTGCACCGATGGTCCGCTTTGAGTGTAAGTTGGGCCTCCATAATAATACATCGGCGCGCCAGGCTGCTGAGTTGGTGGCTGGTTGACCCATCTAGAATTGTAAGGCATCGGCATATGACTTACCGATGGCTGATAGCTGACCGGAGCATGCGGCTCTTGAATTCTGGAGCAATTGATCACAAGATTACCCTGGGGGACCGGCACTCCAGCTTGAGAATTCGCCACCAGAGATTGACTGCCGGTGGTTATAATGTGTTGCATCGGCACAGAGCTTGCCGATAGTGGCATCAGGGGTATCTTGGGGATTACTTGGAGATCATTTGATGGCAATTGTATGGTTGGAGCAGGCGCAGAGTTGTGCATCATATGAGCCATCGGCTGTGACTGCGCTGCCGATGCCGTAGAGTTCCTCCAGGCTGAACCGTCTCCCTGCACCAGATTAGAACCAGCATATAGATTCGGAGGCATACCGTATCCCCACTAGTTAGCGGGGGCTGGCCCTGAAGTTGCCGACGCGGCTGGATCTGCGTTGAACTTGGTAGTGTCGCCAGCGTTCGGTCTTGGTGATGTAGCCACATCGGCAGACGGTTCCACAGGGGTGGAAGACGCTATTGGGGCCGCCGATGGGCTTGTAGATGCCAATCCAGGCTGATGATACGCTGGACCGACATATCACGGTGCATGTCCTTCTTTGAATGTTTGTGCGACAACATTGTAGACAGTATTGGACAGCACGCTGGAGTGGTTAATCAAAGCTTGACTTACAGCGGCATTAACCATCTCTTGTAGCTTACCAGGGTTGGCGTCGTACGTGACCTGCCGTGGCAACGGCGGATCTTGCTTCTGAATTGCTTCGCCACTCCTGCTGAGCCTGAAGGATTTGAGATACAGCTGCATGTATTCCTCCATGGCCCGCTCCATGGCCTGCTTCTGATCATCTTTCAGATCGGCCTCAGACACTTCAATGACATTCCTCTGGTTAACATCGGCGTGATCAGCCATGCGAATGTGTAGATTTGTATAATTGGTCCCACCGAGCGTGCCAAAAGAGGTGTTGACACAAAAAGCGTCAGATCTGTGAACACCTCGGGCTATTACCCAAAGCTCGGTATTCCGGAGGCGTGCGAGTCGATTTGACCAATCAATCGACAAGGATGATAACTAGAACAAACTGAACGAGACGACAGCGATGCGCCCGGACGTCAAGGCTCAGATTGATCAAGGATAACTAGAGCAGAGCTGAACGAGGCAAACAGCGATGCGCCCGGATTGCCAAAGCTCAGAGGTACTCCCACGCGGAACTAGCAAGGATTTGACGGAGATCAAGATGATGCAGCCTGTCGAAAGCTTGAAGAACTCGTTGATAGCTACAACTAATGCATAAAAAGGATAAATTGTGATAAAAGGTAGAATAAGATAAAATTGATTTGTTTTTTATTTGGATTGTATTTTATTCCATAGCCCTCGGGCACATATTTATACTCCCGCATGGAGAGTTGTACAAAGACACGACACATATCCTTCCTAAAACAAACTCCTACTTTAAAGGAAACTGACTCGCGCAGGAGCCGTATAACAATATTTATTTCCTAAACAAACACACCTATTTTAAAGGAAAATAAACGACTCATGCAAGAGTCGGACTCAAACTACTATAATAATACTGGTACAAAACACCAGTTTCCTTATACTTTTCCTCGATGGAAGCTTTCCATCGGCAGACTCCTGCAACTTCCTTCTTTGGCCACCTGTAGTCTTCTGCCGCCACCAAGTGCTAAGTCACGCCCATCGGCATCGGCAATACTTTCCCGATCGGCAATCGGCAACATCTCCCAATTAGCGACCTTGTGCTGGTAACCGTCTTCACCGATCATTCCTAATCGGCAACCACCCTTTATTGGCAATCAACAATGACCCCCTATCGGCAATCGGCAAGGGCTCTTTATCACCAATCGGCAAGGACTCTTCATTGTCAATCGGCAATAGCAGCTCATCGGCAATCGGCAATGACTCTTCATCGGCCATCGGTAATGACTCTTCATCGGCAATCAGCTTCAGCAAGACTTCACCAATTGACCTTTGTCGGCAAAGATCATCCAGCCTCCATTGGCAAAACACTTAATCTTCTCGTAGCACTCTTCCATCGGCACTATCGACTCCTGATGCCGATGGAGAACGGCTGCTGACCAGTCAAGCCTCAGCCCATTTGACACGTGTCGAAAAACGGTGTCAACAATAAGATATTTTGTTCTATTATTCTTGAATATTTGCTAATAAAAAGAAAAAATAACTTTTAAACATCCATGAGAAGTTAAATAAGAATATGAATAGTATGTATGTACTTCCTTCGTCCAAAAAAACAATGCAATTATTCTAGGTTTTAGAGCATCTTAGGTAGTTACAAATAACCAACCGGTAAATTAATGGATTTCCTGAATGATTAAAAAAAGTTGGGAGCATATTTATTAGATCCATCCAACCATTTTCAAAACGAGTAAAATTTATTGCCGGTTTTAAATTTGGTGATGTCATCCTAGTTCAGGAACTTCCAAAATGATATATGCAGCTCCTTAAACTTGGAGTAAAATACACAGTTACTCAGTTAACATTCCCCGCGTCAACGTGCAAAGTGGGTTAGGTCCTGTTTGGACCTATAGGAGGCCGGAAACCAACTTTAGAGATCAAAATTTACCCTTTTGAGAATTCGTGGATCAAGATGACACCATCAGCTAAGTTTAAGGACCACTGATAACTTACAAGTTTATGGACTAAGATGATACCTTGACCAAATTTAGGAACCCATATATATCGCTTTGAAAGTTTATGGACTGGGATGACACATTCAGACAAGATTAGAGACCTATGGTGAATTTTACTATTTGAAAATCTAGCTCCTAAAATATAAAAGATAATTTTGCATTAGGATTAATCTCACGCTACCAAGTAATTTTGTACTTTGTTTCTCTCATGTACATTTATATTGTGAACCATATTCTTACTCTCTATTTTTCCTCATGTCTTTCCACCTCGAGATTGACCAATCGGTACTGTTGACACCGTTTTTCGGCATATGTCAAATAAGCTGAGACTTGCATTGATCGGAAGAAGTTTTCTATCGGCATCAAAAGGTCATTGGTCAATGTTACCGATGAGAGTAAATGCTGCAAGAGAGATAAGTTTGTTGCCGATGGAAGCTGGACGATTCTTACCAATAGAAATTAATTGGTAAAGACAAGTTGCTAGTGAAAGTGAAGAGTTGCCGATTGGAAGGTGTTATCGATAAGGAGAGGTTGCCGATGGGCACAAGGTAACGTGGCGGTTGACGTCAGCAGAGGATTGCCGATGGTAATAGAAGGAAGTTGCGGATTGAAGGAGTCTGCCGATGGAAAGTTTCATCGAAGAAAAGACATAAGAAAACTGGTGATCTTATACCAGTATTGTGATAGAAGTTTGAGTCTGACTCTTGCATGAGTCATTTATTTTCCTTAAAAATAGGAGTTTTGTTTAGGAAAGGTACGAGTCATGTCTGTTTATAACTCCTTTTGCTGGGGTATAAATATGTACCTAGGGGTCATGGAACAACAACCAATCATATATCAAACAAATTAATTACTCTTATTTACTTTACAGCAATTTACCCCTTTATTGCATTAGTCTTAGTTTATCTACGAGTTCTTCAAGCTTCGACGGGCTGCATCTCTTCGATCTCCGTCAACCCTTGCAAGTTCCGCGTGGGAGTAATCTGAGCTTTGACATCCGGGCGCATCGCTGTTGTTTTGTTCAGCTCTGCTCTAGTTAGCCTGATTAAGTCTGAAGTCTTGACATCTGGGCGTATCGCTGTTGTCTTGTTTGGATATCGATCTAGTTATCGTCCTTGTCGATTAACTGGTCAAATCGACTGGCACACCCATGGAAATCAAATTCGGGTATTAGCCCGAGGTGTTACAGATCCTGACGCTTTTTGTGTCAGCACCTCTTTTGGCACATCTATCATGGGTAATCATACTGACGTCAATCATGGGTAATCAATCCTGACGCTTTTTGTGTCAGCACCTCTTTTGACCAATTATACATCTATCATGGGTAATCATACTGACGTCAATCAGAGGAACGTCATTGAAGTCTCCGAGGCCGATCTAAAAGATGATAAAAAACAGGCCATGGAGCGGGCTATGGAGGAGTACAAGCAATTGTATCTGAGATCCTTCAGCCTAAGTAGGAGCGGTGAAGCCATCCAGAAGCAAGATCCGCCGTTGCCGCGGTAGGTCATGTTTGATGCTAATCCTGGTAAGTTGCAAGAGATGGTTAATTCTGCATTAAATCAATCATTAATTAGCCACTCCAATGTGCTTTCCAATACTGAGTACAATGCTGTTATGCAATCTTTCAAAGAAGGACAAGCACCCCAGTATGTTGGTCCAGCGTATCATCAACCTGGATCAGCATCTATAAACCCATCGGCAGCCCCAATGGCGTCTTCCACTCCCGTGGATCAGTCTGCTGATGTGGCTACACTACCAAGGCCAAGTCCTGAAAGCGTCACCAAGCTTAGTGCAGATCCAGTGGCATCGACAATGTCGGGACCTGCTATCCAGAATCATCCAGCCCCTGCCAACTGGTGGGGATACGGTATGCCTTCAAATCTATCTGCTGGTCCCAACCTGGTGCAGGGAGACAGTTCAGCTTGGAAGGGCTCCATGGCATCGGCAATATAATCACAGCCGATGATCCCTATGATGCATTACCCTACGTCTTCTCCAACTGTGCAAATGCCATCGGAAGATCTCCAGGTGGTGATTCCTAAAGTACCTCTGATGCCGCCATCGGCAAACTCTGTGCCGATGCAACACAGTATAGCAACTGGAAGTCAACCTATGGTGGTAAATCCTCAAGCCGGAGTACTAACGCATCAAGGTAACCAATTTGCTGATTACCCTAAGGTGCAGGAGCAGCAGTCGCCAGTTAGCTATCAGTCATCGGTAAGTCACATGCCGATGACTCATAATCCTGGATGGACCAGTCAGCCGCCGGTTCAACAGCCTGGCGCACTAATGTATCAGTATGGAAGTCCAACAAACACTCAAAGTGGAGCATCGGTATAACAACCGATGAATATGATACCACAACATAACCCAGTGAGTGTGCAAAGTTATCCATTGGTAAGTCAACCGATGCATAACATCCAGATGACTGGTGCTGCGCCCATGCCAATTACTCCGAATCATCTTCCACCAAGACCTGAAGGGGCGCATCAGCCGGCTCCACCAGTCAACGATCAGCCAATGAGTCGGCAAGAACAGGATGCGTATTGGGCCGATAAAATTGCCGAAGTGATGAAAGAACAATTTGGTATTAAACCCAAGGTTAATACATATTCTTATCGAACACCGTATCCTCCGGCATGACTTAATTCCTCTCCCAAATCGGTACAAGGTGCCTGATTTTACCAAATTCTCTGGCCAAGATGACACGTCAACAATGGAGCATATCAACCGCTTCATTATCCAGTGTGGAGAAGCTGCCAGCAGAGAGGAACTGAGGGTGCGATTGTTCTCATTGTCATTGTCTGGATCGACATTCACATGGTTTATTTCACTGCCTCCAAACTCGGTGATTACTTGGGCCGATCTAGAAAAACAATTTCATAAGTATTTCATCGCGGGCGTGCATGAAAAGAAGCTTACCGATTTGGTCAAGTTGAAGCAGCGTAATGAGGAATTGGTGGAAAGCTTTGTCTAGAGGCTGCGAGACATGAAAAACAAGTGCTACAGCTTGGTGCTTGATGATCGGCAATTGGCAGATTTGGCCTTCCAAGGATTGCTGTCGCACATCAAAGATAAGTATGTGTCTCAAGAGTTTGAAAGTCTAAGCCACATTGTGCAGAGAATTGCTGATCAAGACGTCAAGACTTTTGAGCCTAGAAAGACTTGGAATAAGAAGGTGACCTTCATTGAGCAAGAAGAGGATTCCGATGAAGAGCTAAGCATCGGCGCTGCTGAATGGATGAAGGATAAAAAATCTGTGTCTTGTCCGTTTGGCTAGAAGGAAGCTGAAAGGTTCACCTTTGATATTACCAAGGCCGATAGTATGTTTGACTTGTTACTTCAAGAAGGGCGGATCAAGTTGGCGCCTAACCAAGTAATTCCATCAGCCGAAGAACTCAGAAAGATCAAGTATTGCAAGTGGCACAATGCAACTTCGCACAGTACCAATGTCTGCAAAGTATTTAGGTAGCAGTTGCAGTCAGAAATCGAATCTGGGCGGATTAAGTTTGAAAATTCTAAAGCCCAGAAACCGATGAAGATCGATCAGCATCCGTTTCCAAATAATATGGTGGAAACTACTGGAAAAACTAAAGTGCTGACATCGGAAGCTACCAGGAAGAATGCATCGGTAGATCCTGATTATCAAGTAGCTGAACGTGATGTGAAGAAGTTTGCCGATGGCAGAAAGGGCAAGCAAGTTGCCAATGATAGCAGTAGCGCCGGGAGGTCTCATGGCGTCGTGATCACGCATAGGCGGCCACGGCAAGATTATCGACAATCGCAAGAGAAGCGATATCGGCAGGAAGAAGAAAAGCACCAAGAGTGGCTTTGGCATAAGGACCACTGGAAGTGTCCCTTCTTCGTTCATTGCTGGGAAGAAGGCATCAAGCTACCTACTGCCGATAATTGTCCTGAATGCAATGGATACTACCCTACCGATTGGTCAGAAAAAAAAGCCTTGCTTTGACGATCGGACATCTAGGTATGCTAGGCCGCTTAGAGAAAAGAAATCGGCACATGACCGACTGGGGGGCAAGCTCAGCGCGCATAACAGGCTTGGCAGGCGTGTTGATCTAGAGGAACTTGAGGAGATGGCCAATGCAAGAGTGCCTGATGAAGAAATATTCTCCAGAGATCCGAACATAAGGGATGATGCCGACACAAGCGGTGGGAGACAACACCAGCCTGTTTGGAAAACAAAGCTTCATCAATGGTGCCCTAAGGGTCTGACGAAGACTCAGAAAAGGAGAATTCAACGCGAACGCCGAAATGACTTGTATGACAATGAAAATCCTTCAAGGGAAAAGCAATGGAGACCAAAGCGCAAGGATAGAGATCCATCGACAGAAACCAATATGGTTGTGATATTGCCGATGGAGTTCATGGCGCCTATCAATGATGAAGAAGAAGCTGCTGAAATGACACAATTGGTGTTGGATCCGATGTCAGCTGTCTTTGAGAAGCCCGCCGATGATGAAAGGCAGCACCTAAGGGCTCTGTTCGTTAAAGGCAGAGTAGATGGACAACCTGTAACAAAGATGCTGGTGGATGGTGGAGCATCAATCAACATAATTCCGTACGTCATGTTCAGGAAGCTTGGGAAAGGCAACCAAGACTTAGCCAAGACAGACATGAAGCTTAAAGATTTTGAAGGCAATGTGTCGCCAGCTATGGGAGCCGTATGTGTTGAATTAACCATCGACAGTAAAACTTTGTCGACGACATTTTTCGTGATCAGTGGCAAAGGTACCTACAACTTGCTCCTAGGAAGGGATTGGATCCATGTCAATTGCTGTGTTCCTTCCACTATGCATCAGAGCCTTGTGCAATGGGTCAGAGACAAGATTGAAGTTGTCTGGAGTGAAACCCCATCGATTGTTGCATTGGTAGAATCGGAAACTTATGAGCAAACCAGATGCATATCAGGTGAAGCTTGGGACACAGAGTTCCTCAAAGTTGCCGATTACCGTATTATACCGATCCAAGCAGTCGGTCCCGAAGAAGAGTTTTAATGGATTGATTCGCTGATGATGGAAAACTGGGGCAGGGGTTCACATCCGTCGATGATTTACTAGAGATAGACATCGGTGATGGCAGTAAGCCCAGTCCAACTTTCATTAGTGCTAAGTTAGATTCCCAATGTAAACAACAGTTGACTGATTTATTAAAGGAATACAAAGATTGTTTTGCTTGGGATTATACAGAGATGCCTGGTTTAGACCAATCGATAGTTGAACATCGATTACCTATTAAAGATAATTTCTGACCTTATCAGCAGCTAGTATGCCGATGCAACCCTATTATTTTACCCGACATTAAAGCTGAAATTACAAAGTTAATTGAAGCTGGATTTATTCGGCAATGCCGATATGCCGAATGGATTTCTAATGTGGTTCCTGTATATAAGAAAAATGGAAAGCTCCGTGTTTGCATTGATTTCAGGAATCTCAATAAGGCTACGCCGATGGATGGTTATCCGATGCCCGTTGCCGATCTGCTGGTTGATGCTGCTGCTGGACATCAAATCATTAGCTTCATGAATGGTAACGCTGGATGTAATCAGATATTCATGGCTAAAGAAGACATATCCAAGACTGCTTTTAGATGTCTAGGTCATGTCGGTTTATTTGAGTGGGTTGTAATGACTTTTGGCTTGAAGAATGTCGGTGCTACTTATCAGAGAGCAATGAATTTAATTTTTCATAAGTACATCGGCACGATAGTCGAAATCTATATTGATGATGTGGTGGTCAAGTCTGGAAATTTTGAGAAGCATCTTGCCGATTTACGAAAGATCCTGGAATGCACGAGGAAACATGGGTTAAAGATGAATCCTAATAAGTGTGCGTTTGGGGTATCGGCAGATCAATTTCTGGGTTTTATGGTGCATCGGAGGGGGATTGAGATCGGCAGAAAATCTATTGATGCAATTAATAAGGTGGTTGCCCCTATAAACAAGACTGAGCTACAATCCTTGATCGGTAAAATTAATTTCATTAGGAGGTTTATATCCAACTTATCTGGTAAGATTAAATCTTTTAGCCCATTGTTGAAGCTGAGAGCCGATCAAGAATTTACATGGAAAGAGGAACAACAGCTAGCCTTGGAAGAAATCAAGAAATATTTGGTAAACCCTCCAGTCTTAGTTCCACCTCAACACGGGAAGCCTTTCAGGTTGTATTTGTCTGCCGATGATGGTATTATCAGGTCAGCCTTAATGCAATAATTTGAAGGGAAAGAACGTGTGATATATTATTTGAGCAGAAGGTTGGTAGATACTGAAACCAGGTATTCGGCCATAGAGAAATTGTGTTTAAGCTTATATTTCTCTTGCATAAAATTAAGGCATTATTTATTGTCGGCTGAATGCACTGTTATCTGCAAAGATGATGTGGTTAAGTATATGCTGTCGATGCCGATATTAAGTGGGAGAATCGGCAAATGGATTCTAGCACTTTTAGAATTTGATCTAAGGTATGAATCGGCTAAGGCCGTTAAGGGTCAGGTGATGGCCGATTTTATTACTCAGCATTGCAATGTGGTAAGCTCTGTAGAGATTGCTCCTTGGACTTTGTTCTTTGATGGGTCTACGTGCAAAGAAGGGGCAGGTATCGGTGTTCTCTTAATTTCACCTCGGGGACGAAAGTATGAAATTTCGTTGTCGATTGTTGCTACGTCAACAAACAATCAGGCTGAGTATCAGACTTTAATAAAAGGGTTGGAATTAGTCAGGGAAGTGCGTGCCGATGCCGTTGAAATCTTTGGTGACTCTATGTTGGTGATCAATCAATTGACTGGGGTATATGAATGCCGAAGTAAAATGTTGATTGTACACCATGAGAGATGTTTACGGTTATTAAAAGAATTCAAAGAATACCACCTTGAGCATATTCCCAGGTTGCATAATGAAGAGGCTAATCGGTTAGCACAGAACGCCTCAGGATATCAACCGATTCAAGAAGTCATGACGTCGGTGATGGTTGCCGATGACTGGAGAAAAGAAATTGCCGATTACTTAAGAGATCCGTCTAAGAAGGTTGAAAGGAGTCTAAGGTTTCAAGCTACTAAATATGTGCTCCTTGACGGTGAATTGTATTATCGGATGATTGATGGAGTTTTGCTCAGATGCCTTAATGAAGAAGAATCAAAAGAGTTGATGGGAGAGATCCATGAGGGTGTGTGTGGAGCGCATCAATCGACATTCAAAATGAAGTGTATGATTAGGTGAAATGGATATTATTGGCCGACGATTCTTGAGGATTGCTTCAACTATTTTAAGGGGTGCCAAGATTGTCAGAAATTTGGTAATTTCCAGAGGGCACCTGCATCGACAATGAATCCTATAATCAAGCCATGGCCGTTTAGAGGATGGGCTATTGATCTTATCGGCCAGATTTATCCGCCATCAAGCAAAGGACATAAGTTTATACTTGTCGCTACCGATTACTTCACGAAGTGGGTTGAAGTGATTCCTTTGAAGAAGGTGACATCGGCAAACATGATAGATTTTGTAAAAGAGCATATTGTTTATCGATTCGATATTCCTCAAACTATTACTACCGATCAAGGGACTATGTTCACATCGGGAGAGTTTGATGAGTTTCCTGCTGGTAAGGGGTTCAAGGTATTGAATTCTTCTCCTTATTATGCCCAAGCTAACGGTCAGGCTGAGGCGACTAATAAAGGAGTTATTAAACTTATCAAACGCAAGATTGAAGAAAACCCTAGAAGGTGGCATATAGTGTTGAATGAAGCACTATGGTCGTATCGGATGGCGTGTCATGGTGCAACCAAAGTTTCGCCGTATCAGCTGGTCTATGGACACGATGTTGTCCTACCTTGGGAAGTTAAAATTGGTTCTAGGCGGTTGTTTTCTCAAAATCAATTGACAACCGATGAGTATGATACTCTTATGAAGGATGAGTTAGAAAACTTAGCAAGTCATCGGTTGAGGGCTTTGATTAGCATTGAAGAAAATAAGAAAAGGGTTGCCAGGTGGTATGACAAGAAAGTGAAGGTGAAAGAATTTACCGATGGTGATCTAGTGTGGAAATTGATTTTGCCGATTGGGACTAAGAGTTCTAAGTTTGGAAAATGGTCTCCTAATTGGGAGGGTCCGTTTCGGGTAAATCAGTCTGTTCCTGGTAATGCATATATTTTGGAAACCCTCGAAGGGGTTGCGTTTCCCAGAGCAATCAACGGTAAATACTTGAAGAAATATTACCCTAGTATTTGGGTAGATGCGTAGAATAACCGTTGGAATGCCGATGAAAGAAAAGTTATATAACATCGGTAAACAACGTACTCGCATTATATTACAAGCAAAATCAAGTATCAGTGTTATACTTGCCGATACAATAGATTACAACAGGGATTGAATGGATGTTATCGCACGCAGGCGAATCTGATCTGCTTCCTCTATCTCCCTGGTGTCATCATCGGCAGACCCTTCGACTGGCTTGATTTTTCTTTTCAGCAAAATAGCTTGCCGAGCGTTTGCATCTCTTTCTTGTTGCAGGGCTTTAACAACATTAGGCAGTTGAGCTTTCTTTTGGCTGGCCACATTCAGGGCTTCATCGACTTTCTTCAGTTCAGCTAGCAATTCTTCTCTTCTTGCCGATAACTGGGTGATTTTTTGCTCAAGATTAATGCCAGAGGCTTCTAAATGGCCGATGCCCTTCTGCTTCTCATCGGCAACTTGTTTGAACTTGAGCATTTCCTCTTCAAGCTTTGATTGAGCGTTTCTATCGGCAATACGGCGTGAGGCCCGTTGGTATTGGAGTTGTCGGCTCTCGAGTGTAACACCCTAAAATTTGAATAGCAAAATAGATGTGAATTTGAGTTTAATTTGATTTAATTCAAATCATTTTGTGAAGCATAGAATTAAATATATAAAACTAAAATTAAATATCATGTTAGGGTTCCACATGTTTGTGCATCTCATGCCCTTGCATTTTTATTGTGTGACTTGGTTTTCAAAACCCAAAGAAAATCATTTCAAAATCACTTTGAAATTCAATTTGCAAAATTCAATTCTGAAAATAAAAAGGAAAAGGGAAAACCTCTTTCCACTCCTTCTGGCCCAGTGGCCCAATCCCGCGGCCTGCTCTTCCCCCTCTCTCTTCTTGCGCAGTGGGCCGGCCCAGCTCCGCAGGCCCGCGCAGAGCCGCGTCCCTCCCTCTCTCTTTCTCTGACTTGGTGACCCCACCTGTCGGCGCCCTTTTTCCTCTCTCTCTCTCACCCGCTGACAACGCGGTCCCGCACGTCAGTTCTCCCTACTTCCTCTGTTCGTGTCCGGAACGGACACTGCCGCCGCGTCGACGCCGCGTTCGCCGAGGCCGCAACCGCTCCCCGTGAGTTCCGCGCCCGTGCTCGTGTCCGGGTAGGACTCTACCCTACAGCCGCTATATATAGCGCCGCCCTCGCGCCGTTTTCTCCATCGCTTCACCTCTGCTCGCCTCGCTTTGCGCCCGCCGTCGAACAGAGCACCGCCGCCGCCGTTCCGCACCGCCGGCCGCTCCAAGTGACTCGCCAAACCGCGCACCAGCTTCGCGTAAGTGCAGAACGTCTCCTCCCTCTCTTTTCTCGCTCAATTGCGCTCTGCTCGACCATGCCGACATGCACTGGATCTCCGCCGCCGCGGTTCACCGTTGTCGGGCTTCCTCGTCCTTCTCGGGCCACGGCTTTGCCCTAGCGGTGTTCGTCGTGCTCCTCGCATGCTTCCCGCACCTTTTCCCGGTCGAATTAGACCGTCCGCGCCCTAACCGCCGCGCATAGACCGTCCGCCGCTGCCGTGCTACGTCGTCGGTGTCTCCCGATCATCCCCGTTCCTCGCCAATGCCCTAGACGAGTTCGCGGCGTCCTCCTCGACCTCCCGATGTGCTTGGTTTTGAAAACGGGGCACTGCAGTGCCCAATCGAGCTCGCGTCGCCGTGCGCCGGCCGCCGGCCATGGCGCTCCGCCGTCCTCTCTCTCTGCTCCGGCCACAGCGCCGCCCATCCCCTCTCTCGCCTCGGTTCTAATCTGGACCGTTGATCTCAGATCCAACAGTCCAGAGAACCCGATACCCCTTCGCCTGCCCCTTTTGCTAAAGAGCCCCTGCTCTTTTTCCTCTCTAAACCCGCAGTCCAAAGCGGATTTCAGCTTTACGTTTTTCCATCGGGAAGACGTATTCCTTTTTATGGATATGTTTAATTCGAAAATAAAATAAAACCCTAATTTCAGTTTTATGCATATGGGTAGCTTTGCTATGCTTTACAATAATGGATCTTGAGATGAATCTTGACTAATGATATATGCAACAATGAGATAAAACTGGCTTTTGTAGCAACATGGAATAGGACCCCACTGTAGGGCAAAAGCTGGGATTTCTAATACAACCACGAGTGCTATAATGGCTCTGGCTTTAGTCAAGTATAAAGATTCGTACTAGCATGTTGGCAGTTCGTGAAAGGCACCATTGCCGAGCTGGTTGCAGGGCATGTTCTAGGGTGGTTACCGCTTGGAGAGGTACCATCGAGTAGAGGCTTTGCATACCCCTTGCCTGTGGGTCCGTAGGGTCTATCAACATGTTGGGAAGACTTTTGAAAGACTTCATAGTGTTCCCTGCCCACTCACCTTGGAAGTGTTATGGGAGTTATAAACCCGGGCATATGAGTAACATGGCTTGTGGGTAAAGTGTATAACCTCTGTAGAGTGTAAATCTATCATGATAGCCGTGCTCACGGTCACGAGCGACCTGGAAAACTCATAGTGTAGATGATCATGTTGTTTAATTGTTAATGATGTTAATTAATCTTATCATGTGGTTATCAACTGGGTATGCATAATTAAAGCTAAGTGTTGGTAAAACTTGACCAAGTTAAAAGCAACCGCAGTACAGACAGTGTCAACCTTTGAGCTTCATAACCCTATGTTACTCTTGCTGAGTACGTAAGTGCTCACTCTTGCTTTCTCAACCCCTTCAGATGGCTATGAAGACTACCGTGAGGAGTACTAGGCTAGTGGTCAACCAGTCAGCGTTCCCTGTGAAGTGGAGCTTCGTCGCGAGAGTTATCTTTATATTCCGCTGTTATGTTATTTAAATATTATTCGTTATGTAATAAGCACTCAGTGATGGTACTATTTAAAGATTTGTCAGCTTATGTGTGTGATTGATCCCTGGGCACACATGAGTTATTCATATTCAATTTTATCCTTAAAATTGGGTGTGACAAATTGGTATCAGAGCAAGTGTTGACTGTAGGACGCAAGCCTAGTTAGAATGGTCTTCTTACCTTCTCTTTTCAAGCATGCATCCTTGCATATATATTTGCTCAAACTATTTTGCTACACTTGACTTATTCTATTGTGAAAATGTTGTTCTAATCTACTTCTATCTTGTCTTGGTTAAAGATGCCTACCCTTCGCCGGTCAGCTCGTCTCAGTTCCAGTGAACGTGTTCCTCCGCAGCAGTTTGTCCCTCTTCAACCACAAGCTACAATGGTGGAATCTCAGGAAGAACCAGAGGAGGAAGTCCAGGAAATCTCCAGTGGCGAAGAGTACCATGGGGAAGAAAGCCCCCATGCCCCAAGTGCTGATGTTAATTCCCCTATTTCCGATGCTGCCTTTGAAAACCTGCCAGAAGAACCCGGGTGGATCCGCACAAAGTATATCTGTGGAGGAGCGAACAGCAGTTACGCTCACTCCCAACTGGTGGAACTTGTGGGAGAATGCCACCCAGGACCTGAAGTAGCAACAATGTACACCTACAAGGAATACAAGCACCCCCTCGCCAACACCTATTGGAAGGCGAAGATCTACATCTGTGGGAGTGCTGGTGTGCAAGCAGCGGAACGAGTAGACTATACCTTTCACAGCTGCGTTGCATATCCAACCATCGAAGCAAGCATGAAGGATGCCGCGTTCTGTGCATACATGGCTCTCCACAACAAGTTCAGAGAAAGGGTTGCCAACACCCGACGTCGCTTCATCCCTCGCTTGGATGCGGAGCAAGGTTGGATCACCGCCGACCCTAACGGTGAAGGTGGTCCCGTTCTCAATGAGCTCGTCGACTTCGTCCAAGAAATGATGAGTATGTATCCATCTTCTGGTGGAAACAATGAAGCTGCGCAAGGAGCTCAAGCGCAGTTATCAACAACAAGATGAGCTCCGTGAAGAGTTTGGGTTGCCCCCGAACTTCAAGAAGATCAAGAAGTATTAGGGCTAAGAATCCCCTTAATAGTTTATACGCTAGATCGTGAGTCGTGTGTGCTAGTATTTTTCTAAGTGTTTAGTTGCTTGTGCTTTTGCTAATGTGTGAGTTGGATCTTTGTAATGATTGTTGAGGTTGTGGGCCTGTCCACAACACTCATAGCTTAGGTTGGGTTCTGAAAGATCTTAATAAATAAAGTTGCAGTTTTCTTTAATCTGTCTTTTCAGACCTCCCTGTCTTGTTAATTTTGCTCTTTTAAATCTGAACGTCCTAAAATCACCAAAAATTAACTTAAAACAGTAGACTTCCTTATCTTTCCATGGCCGCAAGAATCACCTTCATATCTGTTCGGAGTTAAGAGAAACAATTCCTACAAGTTGATGTTTCTGCACCGTTTGGTAATCTGGACAGATCTGTGTAATTGCAGTTTATGACTAAGTTAATATCAGAATCCGAAAAAGTCAGAATTACGAAAGTTGTAGATAATTTCTTTATATTTCCAACCATATAAGCTTTGCCTCTGTTTGAGTTTGGGAACTTCAGATATGACTGTTTTTCTAGACTGCTGTTGTGCTGAAAATCTAGAAAAGTTGCAGACTCATCTCATGTCAGGTTTTAAATTGTTCGTATGTCCTATGTGACAGATGCCTCGCACCAGGACTAACTCTGGGTCCAACACCAGTGACGACAACAACAATAACCAGCACCCTCTACCTCCCCCACCTGCGATGACCCCGGAACAGATACAAGCTCAGATGATGCAGACTATGCAAGCCATGATGCAGTTCATGCAGAATCAACCCCACCAACCTGCTGGAGCTCCACCTGTCAACAAGCGGAGGGAATTTCTGCAAGGGCACCCTCCTGTTTTCTCTCATGCCAGTGATCCATTGGAGGCGGATGATTGGTTGCGTGCGGTGGAGAAGCAACTCAACATCGCACAGTGCAATGACCAGGAGAAGGTTCTGTATGCTTCTGGTCAACTTCAAGGTGCAGCTCAGACTTGGTGGGAAACGTATCAAGATGCTCGCCCCGACAATGCTCCCGCTATCACATGGGAAGAGTTTTCCCGAAACTTCAGGGCATGCCACATTCCAGAAGGAATCATAGAGCTGAAGCAATAAGAATTCAGGAATCTTCGGTTGGGACAGATGTCAGTCATCGAGTACCATGACAAGTTCTCTCAGCTAGCTCGCTATGCTCCCAATGAAGTAAGGGATGATGCTGATAAGCAGCGTCTCTTCTTGAAGGGAATTTACTATGATCTTCGGTTGCAGCTGAAGGGTAATACATACTCGAATTTCCAATCCTTGGTAAACCGTGCCATCATCCTAGACAATGAACGCAGGGAGATGGACAAGAAGAGGAAGCTTAGGGGACAAGCTTCTGGGAGTAACACTCGCCAGCGCCCCAACTATCCTCAGCAGGGTTACTAGCAGAGGTACCAAGGCACCTCCAACTTTGGGAACCGTAACCAGAACCAGCAACGTCCGCCATTCCAGCAGCAAGGTGGTTACTCAGCACCTCGTCAAGGCTCATCCAGCAGTACCCCAGCAAAGACTAATGTTCCCCACACCCGCACTAAGTGCTTTGCTTGTGGTGAACCCGGACACATCTACAACTGCGCCAAGAAGCAGAATCAGTTGAACCCTCCGAGTCAGAGTAGCAACAACCAAAGGGGAAGAAACCAACCACCACCCCATGGAAGGAGTGTGAACCATGTCTCCGCGGAAGCAGCTCAGGAAGCGCCAGAAGTGATGATGGGTACGTTCCAAGTCAACTCCATCCCCGCTTCTATTCTATTTGATTCTGGAGCATCGCATTCTTTCATATCGCAAGCTTTTGTTAGAATGCATGGTATATCTATGTTAGCAATGCAAAACCCTATAATCGTAAATTCACCGGGTGGGGTTATGAGAACCGATTGTTATTGTCCATCGGTTACTGTTGCTCTAAAGGGAATAGACTTTAAAGCTAGACTTATAGTGTTGAGGACCGCTGGAATCGATGTTATTTTGGGATTGGATTGGATGAAGAAATATAGCGCAGTGATCAAGTGTGATAAGAAGATAGTTGAACTGTCTACATCTACAGGGAACATGATCAGTATTGATGTGGTTATGGAACCTCCACCGACAGCCACCGTCAATCAGCTTGAGGAGAATGACAACACAACAGATAGGTTGTGGATGAATTTCTAGATGTATTCCCAGAAGACTTGCCAGGTATGCCTCCCGATCGTGACATTGAATTTATAATTGAGTTATTACCTGGAACTGCACCTATAGCTAAAAGACCATATAGGATGGGAATAAAAGAACTAGAAGAACTTAAGAAATAAATTAAAGAGTTGTCGGATAAAGGTTTTATTCGTCCTAGTTCTTCACCTTGGGGTGCACCGGTTATCTTTGTTGACAAGAAAGATGGCAGTCAACGGATGTGTGTTGATTATCGGTCACTCAATGAGGTCACTATCAAGAACAAGTATCCTTTGCCCAGAATCGATGATTTGTTTGATCAGTTGAAAGGTGCTTGTGTGTTCTCCAAGATTGATCTTAGGTCTGGTTATCATCAGTTGAAGATTCGTGCTTCAGATGTTCCCAAAACAGCATTCACTACGAGGTATGGATTGTATGAATATACGGTGATGTCATTTGGTCTTACCAACGCACCTGCATACTTCATGTATTTGATGAACAAGGTTTTTATGGAATATCTGGATAAGTTTGTGGTGGTATTTACTGATGATATTCTGATCTACTCCAAGAACGATGATGAGCATGCTGAACACTTGAGATTGGTACTGCAGAAGCTCAGAGAGCACCAGTTTGTATGCCAAAAGAAGTAAGTGTGAGTTTTGGTTGAAAGAAGTCTCTTTTCTTGGTCATGTTGTGTCCAATGGAGGTATATCAGTCGATCCTAGTAAGGTGGAAGATGTACTGAATTGGAAACCCCCAACCAATGTCAGTGAGATTCGCAGTTTTCTTGGTTTAGCTGGATACTATAGAAGGTTCATTGAAGGATTCTCTAAGCTAGCTAAACCTATGACCGCGTTGCTCGAGAAAGATGCTAAGTTTGTTTGGTCAGAGAAATGTCAGACGAACTTTGAAGAACTGAAAAAGAGATTGACTACAGCTCCTGTGTTGACCTTGCCAGACTTGAGTCAGAAGTTCTCTATCTATTGCGATGCCTCTCGTCTTGGTTTGGGTTGTGTGCTTATGCAAGAAGGAAGAGTTGTTGCGTATGCTTCGTGGCAACTGAGGAAGCATGAGTTAAATTATCCGACTCATGACTTGGAGTTAGCAGCTGTGGTTCATGCATTGAAGATATGGAGACATTATCTTATTGGTCATAAGTGTGACATCTACACCGACCATAAGAGCTTGAGGTATATCTTTACTCAATCAGATCTGAATTTGAGACAACGTCGTTGGTTGGAACTGATCAAGGATTATGATCTTGATGTTAACTATCATCCTGGTAAAGCCAATGTTGTGGCCGATGCTCTTAGCAGGAAAAGTTATGCTAATGAGATTCAGACAATGCCTATGCCTGAAGAGTTGTGTGCTGAACTTGAGCATCTCAACTTGAGCATTGTTGCTAACGCTATGGAGATGATAGTGGAGCCTACACTAGAAAAGGAGATCCGTGAAGGTCAGTTGCAGGATAAGAATCTGCAGTTAATAGTTGAGAACTTGAAGCAAGGAAAGTCACCAGGATTCCGGTTAGATGATAATGGTACATTGTGGTATGGAAAGAGGATCTGTGTTCCTGACATCAAGTCCATTCGACAAATGATTCTGCGAGAAGCTCATGAGTCAACCTACTCAATACATCCAGGAAGCACTAAGATGTACCTAGATCTTAAGGAGAAGTATTGGTGGATTGGATTGAAACGTGATGTGGCAGAATACGTGGCAATATGTGATACATGCCAGAGGGTTAAGGCAGAACATCAGAGACCTGCTGGACTGTTGCAACCGATGAAAATACCTGAATGGAAGTGGGATGAAGTTGGTATGGATTTCATAGTTGGGTTACCGCGTACTCAGAAAGGATATGACTCGATCTGGGTCATAGTTGATCGCTTGACTAAGGTAGCTCACTTCTTGCCAGTTCGAACCACTTATACGGGAGCACAATTAGCTGAGTTATATATGGAAAGAATAGTATGCCAGCATGGAGTTCCAAAGAAGATTGTGTTAGATAGAGGAACCCAGTTTACTTCGCATTTTTGGAGAAAAGTGCATGATCCCTTGGGACGGTGTTGAATTTCAGCTCAGCCTATCACCCTCAGACAGATGGACAGACAGAAAGAACAAATCAAGTGCTAGAAGATATGTTGAGAGCTTGTGCTTTGCAGTATGGTACGAGTTGGGACAAGAGTTTGCCCTATGCAGAATTTTCATATAATAACAGTTATCAAGAAAGTGTAGAATTCCGTTGTTCTGGAATCAAACGGGAGAAAACCCAAGTGTTTGGACCAGATGTTCTGAGAGATGTAGAAGAACAAGTCCGAGTAATCAGAGATAACCTGAAGATAGCACAGTCTCGACAGAAGAGTTACGCTGATAACCGAAGAAGAGATTTGTCTTTTGAAGTCGGTGATTATGTTTACTTGAAAGTGTCACCTATGAGAAGTGTGAAACGGTTCAATATGAAAGGAAAGTTAGCAACCAGATATATTGGTCCGTTCAAGATTCTTGAGAGACGTGGAGAAGTTGCTTATCGGTTAGAGTTACCGGAAAGTTTGTCAGGAGTTCACGATGTGTTCCACGTATCCCAACTCAAGAAGTGTTTGCGAGTACCCGAAGAACAGTTACCATTGGAAGAACTTTCAGTTAAGGAAGATTTGACCTATGAGGAATATCTGGTTAAGATTTTGGAGACAGCTGAGAGAATTACAAGGAGTAAAGTCATCAAGATGTGCAAAGTGCAGTGGAATCGGTATACAGAAGAAGAGGCCACTTGGGAAAGAGAGGAAGATCTAAGAAAAACCTACCCTCAACCCTTTAAGTAAGTAAAATCTAGGAATCTCGGGGCGAGATTCTTTTAAGGGGGGTAGATTTGTAACACCCTAAAATTTGAATAGCAAAATAGATGTGAATTTGAGTTTAATTTGATTTAATTCAAATCATTTTGTGAAGCATAGAATTAAATATATAAAACTAAAATTAAATATCATGTTAGGGTTCCACATGTTTGTACATCTCATTCCCTTGCATTTTTATTGTGTGACTTGGTTTTCAAAACTCAAAGAAAATCATTTCAAAATCACTTTGAAATTCAATTTGCAAAATTCAATTCTGAAAATAAAAAGGAAAAGGGAAAACCTCTTTCCACTCCTTCTGGCCCAGTGCCCCCAGTCCCGTGGCCTGCTCTTCCCCCTCTCTCTTCTTGCGCAGTGGGCCGGCCCAGCTCCGCAGGCCCGCGCAGAGCCGCGTCCCTCCCTCTCTCTTTCTCTGACTTGGTGACCCCACCTGTCGGCGCCCTTTTTCCTCTCTCTCTCTCTCACCCGCTGACAACGCGGTCCCGCACGTCAGTTCTCCCTCCTTCCTCTGTTCGTGTCCGGAACGGACACTGCCGCCGCGTCGACGCCGCGTTCGCCGAGGCCGCAACCGCTCCCCCGCGAGTTCCGCGCCCGTGCTCATGTCTGAGTAGGACTCTACCCCACAGCCGCTATATATAGCGCCGCCCTCGCGCCGTTTTCTCCATCGCTTCGCCTCTGCTCGCCTCGCTTTGCGCCCGCCGTCGAACAGAGCACCACCGCCGCCGTTCCGCACCGCCGGCCGCTCCAAGCGACTCGCCAAACCACGCACCAGCTTCGCGTAAGTGCAGAACGTCTCCTCCCTCTCTTTTCTCGCTCAATTGCGCTCTGCTCGACCGTGCCGACATGCACTGGATCTCCGCCGCCGCGGTTCAACCGTCGTCGGGCTTCCTCGTCCTTCTCCGGGCCACGGCTTTGCCCTAGCGGTGTTCGTCGTGCTCCTCGCATGCTTCCCGCACCTTTTCCCGGTCGAATTAGACCGTGCGCACCCTAACCGCCGCGCATAGACCGTCCGCCGCCGCCGTGCTACGTCGTCGGTGTCTCCCGATCATCCCCGTTCCTCGCCAATGCCCTAGACGAGTTCGCGGCGTCCTCCTCGACCTCCCGATGTGCTTGGTTTTGAAAACGGGGCACTGCAGTGCCCAATCGAGCTCACGCCGCCGTGCGCCGGACGCCGGCCATGGCGCTCCGCCGTCCTCTCTCTCTGCTCCGGCCACAGCGCCGCCCACTCCCCTCTCTCTCGCCTCGGTTCTAATCTGGACTGTTGATCTCAGATCCAACAGTCCAGAGAACCCGATACCCCTTCGCCTGCCCCTTTTGCTAAAGAGCCCTGCTCTTTTTCCTCTCTAAACCCGCAGTCCAAAGCGGATTTCAGCTTTACGTTTTTCCATCGGGAAGACGTATTCCTTTTTATGGATATGTTTAATTCGAAAATAAATAAAACCCTAATTTCAGTTTTATGCATATGGGTAGCTTTGCTATGCTTTACAATAATGGATCTTGAGATGAATCTTGACTAATGATATATGCAACAATGAGATAAAACTGGCTTTTGTAGCAACATGGAATAGGACCCCACTGTAGGGCAAAAGCTGAGATTTCTAATACAACCACGAGTGCTATAATGGCTCTGGCTTTAGTCAAGTATAAAGATTCGTACTAGCATGTTGGCAGTTCGTGAAAGGCACCATTGCCGAGCTGGTTGCAGGGCATGTTCTAGGGTGGTTACCGCTTCGAAAGGTACCATCGAGTAGAGGCTTTGCATACCCCTTGCCCGTGGGTCCGTAGGGGCTATCAACATGTTGGGAAGACTTTTGAAAGACTTCATAGTGTTCCCTACCCACTCACCTTGGAAGTGTTATGGGAGCTATAAACCCGGGCATATGGGTAACATGGCTTGTGGGTAAAGTGTATAACCTCTGTAGAGTGTAAATCTATCATGATAGCCGTGCTCACGGTCACGAGCGACCTGGAAAACTCATAGTGTAGATGATCATGTTGTTTAATTGTTAATGATGTTAATTAATCTTATCATGTGGTTATCAACTGGGTATGCATAATTAAAGCTAAGTGTTGGTAAAACTTGACCAAGTTAAAAGCAACCGCAGTACAGACAGTGTCAACCTTTGAGCTTCATAACCCTATGTTACTCTTGCTGAGTACGTAAGTGCTCACTCTTGCTTTCTCAACCCCTTCAGATGGCTATGAAGACTACCGTGAGGAGCACTAGGCTAGTGGTCAACCAGTCGGCGTTCCCTGTGAAGTGGAGCTTCGTCGCGAGAGTTATCTTTATATTCCGCTGTTATGTTATTTAAATATTATTCGTTATGTAATAAGCACTCAGTGATGGTACTATTTAAAGATTTGTCGGCTTATGTGTGTGATTGGTCCCTAGGCACACATGAGTTATTCATATTCAATTTTATCCTTAAAATTGGGTGTGACACCGAGGAGCGCTGCTTGGAAGAGTGTTTCTTCGATGTCGGCAGGTAGATGGCCTTGAATCTCCTTGAAAGCCACTTTCGCTGCAGTGGAATCTTGAACTAGGAGAGGTGTGCTTTGTTGTAGTGAAAGCAGCAGCGCTTCGAGTTTAAACTTGATGTCTGCCGATATAGTGCCTGGAGCTGGAGCAGAGCATTCTTCACTTTCGTCTTCATCGGGGAGGTAGACGGCAAAGGAGAACAGCCTATCAGGGGAATCTTGGGTCTGAAAAGAAGAAAGTTAGAGTTTGCCGATCATAAGTTTATATTGCAAGTTTTATGATAGTCGGCTTACCATCTTAAAGCAGATTTATTGCCTGGGACTTGGGAAGGCAGCTGGTATGGCATCATCTTGAAGATCGGCAACGGTTGCCGATGAACTTGCCTCCATAGGAGGAGCGGTTGGTGCTGGTGGTGCTGTTGGTGGTGCTGCCTCTGCTGTGGTGGCTGGCTCCTGTGGCGATGATGCCATCCTCTGGTCAGGGATTTCATCTGGTACCGATGCCGATGTTGTCTCCATTGTTGCAGCTGGTTCCTGCGGCGGTGGTATCATTTCCTGGTCGAGAGTTTCATCCACTGGCTGCTCAAGAATGGACGTTGATGGCGTCTCTGCTATCGGTGCGTCAACAGGAGTTGGTGAGGCAGCTGGAGTAGCTCGCCTCAAGTGTTTTCTTCTTCGGGGCAGCGATTGGTGAACCAGCCTATTTCGGTTGCGAAGCTTGGGGGCATCGGCAGCATGAGTTGGAGAAGCTTGTACATTTGGAGCAACTGTCGATGACCTCGTTGCCTATAAAAGATATTTGGTGCAAGTTAAAATGAAGTGAATGTTGCCGATGAGAGTTTGCAATCGGTGTAAGTGGAATAAAAACTTACTGCAAAAGCTCGCGCCAAGATGGCAGCGGCAGCCGATGGAGTAGCGATGGTCTTTCCAGGTGTTGGATTAGGCTTGAGGGTAACCTTAGGTACCCTTTGGTGTGAAGGAAGCCAATGTAG
>CM039136.1:8495862-8597730 GCA_022036555.1 Microstegium vimineum
GCGTAAGTGCAGAACGTCTCCTCCCTCTCTTTTCTCGCTCAATTGCGCTCTGCTCGACCGTGCCGACATGCACTGGATCTCCGCCGCCGCGGTTCACCGTCGTCGGGCTTCCTCGTCCTTCTCCGGGCCACGGCTTTGCCCTAGCGGTGTTCGTCGTGCTCCTCGCATGCTTCCCGCACCTTTTCCCGGTCGAATTAGACCGTGCGCACCCTAACCGCCGCGCATAGACCGTCCGCCGCCGCCGTGCTACGTCGTCGGTGTCTCCCGATCATCCCCGTTCCTCGCCAATGCCCTAGACGAGTTCGCGGCGTCCTCCTCGACCTCCCGATGTGCTTGGTTTTGAAAACGGGGCACTGCAGTGCCCAATCGAGCTCACGCCGCCGTGCGCCGGACGCCGGCCATGGCGCTCCGCCGTCCTCTCTCTCTGCTCCGGCCACAGCGCCGCCCATCCCCTCTCTCTCGCCTCGGTTCTAATCTGGACTGTTGATCTCAGATCCAACAGTCCAGAGAACCCGATACCCCTTCGCCTGCCCCTTTTGCTAAAGAGCCCCTGCTCTTTTTCCTCTCTAAACCCGCAGTCCAAAGCGGATTTCAGCTTTACGTTTTTCCATCGGGAAGACGTATTCCTTTTTATGGATATGTTTAATTCGAAAATAAAATAAAACCCTAATTTCAGTTTTATGCATATGGGTAGCTTTGCTATGCTTTACAATAATGGATCTTGAGATGAATCTTGACTAATGATATATGCAACAATGAGATAAAACTGGCTTTTGTAGCAACATGGAATAGGACCCCACTGTAGGGCAAAAGCTGAGATTTCTAATACAACCACGAGTGCTATAATGGCTCTGGCTTTAGTCAAGTATAAAGATTCGTACTAGCATGTTGGCAGTTCGTGAAAGGCACCATTGCCGAGCTGGTTGCAGGGCATGTTCTAGGGTGGTTACCGCTTCGAAAGGTACCATCGAGTAGAGGCTTTGCATACCCCTTGCCCGTGGGTCCGTAGGGTCTATCAACATGTTGGGAAGACTTTTGAAAGACTTCATAGTGTTCCCTACCCACTCACCTTGGAAGTGTTATGGGAGCTATAAACCCGGGCATATGGGTAACATGGCTTGTGGGTAAAGTGTATAACCTCTGTAGAGTGTAAATCTATCATGATAGCCGTGCTCACGGTCACGAGCGACCTGGAAAACTCATAGTGTAGATGATCATGTTGTTTAATTGTTAATGATGTTAATTAATCTTATCATGTGGTTATCAACTGGGTATGCATAATTAAAGCTAAGTGTTGGTAAAACTTGACCAAGTTAAAAGCAACCGCAGTACAGACAGTGTCAACCTTTGAGCTTCATAACCCTATGTTACTCTTGCTGAGTACGTAAGTGCTCACTCTTGCTTTCTCAACCCCTTCAGATGGCTATGAAGACTACCGTGAGGAGCACTAGGCTAGTGGTCAACCAGTCGGCGTTCCCTGTGAAGTGGAGCTTCGTCGCGAGAGTTATCTTTATATTCCGCTGTTATGTTATTTAAATATTATTCGTTATGTAATAAGCACTCAGTGATGGTACTATTTAAAGATTTGTCGGCTTATGTGTGTGATTGGTCCCTAGGCACACATGAGTTATTCATATTCAATTTTATCCTTAAAATTGGGTGTGACACCGAGGAGCGCTGCTTGGAAGAGTGTTTCTTCGATGTCGGCAGGTAGATGGCCTTGAATCTCCTTGAAAGCCACTTTCGCTGCAGTGGAATCTTGAACTAGGAGAGGTGTGCTTTGTTGTAGTGAAAGCAGCAGCGCTTCGAGTTTAAACTTGATGTCTGCCGATATAGTGCCTGGAGCTGGAGCAGAGCATTCTTCACTTTCGTCTTCATCGGGGAGGTAGACGGCAAAGGAGAACAGCCTATCAGGGGAATCTTGGGTCTGAAAAGAAGAAAGTTAGAGTTTGCCGATCATAAGTTTATATTGCAAGTTTTATGATAGTCGGCTTACCATCTTAAAGCAGATTTATTGCCTGGGACTTGGGAAGGCAGCTGGTATGGCATCATCTTGAAGATCGGCAACGGTTGCCGATGAACTTGCCTCCATAGGAGGAGCGGTTGGTGCTGGTGGTGCTGTTGGTGGTGCTGCCTCTGCTGTGGTGGCTGGCTCCTGTGGCGATGATGCCATCCTCTGGTCAGGGATTTCATCTGGTACCGATGCCGATGTTGTCTCCATTGTTGCAGCTGGTTCCTGCGGCGGTGGTATCATTTCCTGGTCGAGAGTTTCATCCACTGGCTGCTCAAGAATGGACGTTGATGGCGTCTCTGCTATCGGTGCGTCAACAGGAGTTGGTGAGGCAGCTGGAGTAGCTCGCCTCAAGTGTTTCTTCTTCGGGGCAGCGATTGGTGAACCAGCCTATTTCGGTTGCGAAGCTTGGGGGGCATCGGCAGCATGAGTTGGAGAAGCTTGTACATTTGGAGCAACTGTCGATGACCTCGTTGCCTATAAAAGATATTTGGTGCAAGTTAAAATGAAGTGAATGTTGCCGATGAGAGTTTGCAATCGGTGTAAGTGGAATAAAAACTTACTGCAAAAGCTCGCGCCAAGATGGCAGCGGCAGCCGATGGAGTAGCGATGGTCTTTCCAGGTGTTGGATTAGGCTTGAGGGTAACCTTAGGTACCCTTTGAGGTGTGAAGGAAGCCAATGTAGGAGCCTTGTTGCCGATGATTGATGTGGGGTTCATTATTTGAAGGTTGAAGTGCTTGCCGCTCTTGCTCATTCGGGGCATTGGATCATCAACCTGTTAAGTAAAAGAGGCCAGATGCCGATAGTAGAAGTAAATAATAAGAAATGCATTAGTGAAGAACTTACTGCATCATCGGGAATGATGTGATCGGCGTTGATCAAATGCTGATAGTAGTGTGATGATTTGGCGAATAGTTGGCTTATCCATTCTTGCCACCAAGATTTGTATGACTCCGTGATAAAAGATGTTGGTGCCCAGGAGGATAAGTCAATGTTTGATGTATCGGCATGGGGAGAAAGATTGACAACCTTGTTCCAATCCATGGCACTGGAGATAACTTCTCTTGGCTTTATCATGTTGGAGTAGCTGAGTTTGATCGGCAATTGACCGAATGCCAGCTGTCTTGCTGCTGCCGATGGATAATAGAACTCATAATATGGAGGAGCGTTCTTCCCAGTTCCAAAGATGTTGACTGGAATGGCTTGGGGAACAATGCTAGCCTTCATAATTGTTTCATTTTGTGGTACGTTCCAATCGGTAAGGTTGAATAACAAAGGGAATCGGTTGTTCTCATCAACGTAAGGCCACCAAAGCCGTTCTGCAGCGGGGACTCCATTGTAAAGCTTTTGGAAGAACCTGCCAAATTGATCTGCATTGGCATCGGTTCCTGGTAGCACTATGATAGCCTCCCCAAAATTGAGTGGGGGACGAGTTGCCGATTCGTCATCATCAAATTCATAGTCTTCCGATATATCTCCTGAGAATTGCTGAGTGAATAAGTCAAATCGGAGGACCTTGTACATGTTTGCGTTCAACCGCATATTTATAAACCACCAAGGACCTCCAAGGTTGCCGATGGGCTTGCCTAGCAAAAGCTTCCTGGATACTTGGTGCAGGAGGTGGTATACCGATCCAAGGAGGTATCGGCCGAGAGGAAGTTTTGCTTCATCGGCCAGAAGCTCTGCTGCGGGAAGGTACATGGTGGTAGGTCCAACTGTTCTGCCACAGAAGATAAACATTTCCAACCACATGTTCAAGAAGGTGGCGTGCTCCCTCTGACTTACCGATCCAGTCTTCTAGTTCTCTCGGATGTATCCAGTCCAACCGTCGATATTGCGTGTGTTCACTTTATACTCGGCTTTCCTACCGAAAAGGTTGGAGGGATCGGCAGAAGAGACATCGAGGCCGATAAGAATATGCACATCGGCAAGGGTGGGAGTAGCTAGTCCGTGTCTGAATAAAAAGGCATTCATTGTATCGGACCAGAGATAAGAAGCGGCTATCATCATATTCTCATTCTTTGCCATATCAGCAATAGAGACTCTAATGCACTGATCTAGGTTGCGCTCTGCCCAATAAACTTGTTGTGTTCTGATTATTCTGAGATACCAATTCTTCTATCCCTTGGTGGGTTTAGGCCATGAACGGAAAGCATCTTTCCATAACCCTAGGCTAAAACACTCAGATTTGAAAGGGATACAGTTGGTCTCCGCATTAATCAGATTGGTGGGATCGGGGTTTCCCATTGGGCCTAGGCAGTTAAAATTGGATTGCTCAATGGGGATTACTACCTTATTGTACATTTCCTAGGTTTCGAAAAAAAATCAGAGAAAGAAAGGGGAAAAAGATTACAAAATTGATGTGGAAAAGAAACTTGCAGAAGATGAAGCAAGAAGAGAGTAGATTTACTTTGGGAACATCGAAGTGGATCGCCATTGAAGCTGGAGAGGTCCTTGCGATTCGTGCTCTGCTCGAGGAAGTCGCCGTTGCTTGAGTTGCCAGAGGTGTTCTTCAGAGCTGCCGCCGAGGTTGAAGATGAGGGCAAATGAAGGTGAATGCAGGCTCAGGGTGAAAAACAGATTGGATGGTGGTGATTTTATAAGCCTGGTTAGGGGTATTTTGGAATTTTCTTTGCACTGAGCAGGAATGTAGAAGGGTATGCAATAGGTATGCGCGGCAATCGAGGAGATATGATTGGACTCACAACTGTTCGCGCTGCAGTCGCGGAATTTTGTTGATAAATTGCGATTTTTACGCGCGGTGATCGAGGAGGTCGTGCAAGTGTCTTGGAGGGAAAGGATACAGTAGAGAAAATTTCGGCGCGTAAGATATTCTACACTCCGAAATTTGGGGGCATGTGTTGACACCGTTTTTCGGCATATGTCAAATAAGCTGAGACTTGCATTGATCGGAAGAAGTTTTCTATCGGCATCGGAAGGTCATCGGTCAATGTTACCGATGAGAGTAAATGCTGCAAGAGAGATAAGTTTGTTGCTGATGGAAGCTGGACGATTCTTGCCAATAGAAATTAATTGGTAAAGACAAGTTGCTAGTGGAAGTGAAGAGTTGCCGATTGGAAGGTGTTACCGATAAGGAGAGGTTGCCGATGGGCACAAGGTGACATGGCGGTTGACGTCAGCAGAGGATTGTCGATGGTAATAGAAGGAAGTTGTGGATTGAAGGAGTCTGCCGATGGAAAGTTTCATCGAAGAAAAGACATAAGGAAACTGGTGATCTTATACCAGTATTGTTATAGAAGTTTGAGTCCGACTCTTGCATGAGTCATTTATTTTTCCTTAAAAATAGGAGTTTTGTTTAGGAAAGGTACGAGTCATGTCTGTTTACAACTCCTTTTGCTGGGATATAAATATGTACCTAGGGGTCGTGGAACAACAACCAATCATATATCAAACAAATTAATTACTCTTATTTACTTTACAGCAATTTACCCCTTTATTGCATTAGTCTTAGTTTATCTACGAGTTCTTCAAGCTTCAACGGGCTGCATCTCTTCGATCTCCGTCAACCCTTGCAAGTTCTGCGTGGGAGTAATCTGAGTTTTGACATTCGGGCGCATCGCTGTTATCTCGTTCAGCTCTGCTCTAGTTATCCTGATTAAGTCCGAAGTCTTGACATCTGGGCGTATCGTTGTTGTCTTGTTTGGATCTTGATCTAGTTATCATCCTTGTCGATTAACTGGTCAAATCGACTGGCACACCCTTGGAAATCAAATTTGGGTATTAGCCCGAGGTGTTCATAGATCCTGACGCTTTTTGTGTCAACAGGTACATGTGTATATTTTTGCATGGTAGGATCTGTTTTCTCAAGTGCAGAAAGATTGTAGTTGTTGTAGAGCATTTTCTCAATCTTGCCAAAAAAAACCAAAACTAGAAGTGGGGTTTGAAAACTTTCGAATTTTAAGAAAAATAGCGCATTGATATCTTTAATTGGATTTACTATAAAAAGTATATTCTATACTCGATCTAATAATATTTATTCGATGTTATAAGTGTTTAATTTTTTGTATAGGTTTGTTTAAACTTAAAATATTTGACTTCTGATAAAGAAAGAAATTGTATTTGTTAACACTGGATTTTGGCACGCTTAGGGAGATGACAGGTGGGCCAGCGCACAGCAAATTTGCAGAGATGGGTATTCGGAGCATTCAGCAAGTATCCGTGCGGTCGGCTAGTTTTGGAACGTTCGACAAGTGTCCATGCGATCGGATAATCTCCAAAGATTCGACAAATGATCGTGCGGTCGGCTATTCTAAAGAAGGGCGGTTTTCCGTTGAAAAAACGACGAAGATGGCAAGTAAAGAGCCGATCGGGCAACAAAGATCGTGACAATTAAGGCAATAAGGACTCTGCAGGAAAAAAAACTAGGGCTAAGGATGTCGTGTTTCCCTTTAATGTTTGTAGTCGTGTCCTTTTAGGACTCATGTCATGACCAGGGTATAAATATAAACCCCTGGCTATTGTAAAACTATTCACAACCAAATCAATACAACCGGCCCCGTGTGAAAGGATCAAGATGCCCAAGAGGGGGGGTGAATTGGGATCTTTTTAATTTCAAGACAAGAATTAAACCTATAAAGAGCCAATTAACCCCCTAGTGCCTACCGCTTGTGTGTCCTAGCTAGAAAGCAGTAGCAAGTCAATAGAAAGCGAAAACTTCCTACACAATTCTAGTATGAATTGAAAGACAAGTTCGAAAAGTAATGTGGTAAAAAAGAGCTAGGGAAAGAGATGCTTGACACAGCGATGTTTTGCCGAGGTATCGAGGAGTCGACACTCCCCTTAGTCCTCGTTGGAGCACCTCGCAAGGTATAGCTCCCCCTCAATCCCGCGCATGGGATGAGTGCTCTCTACGGGCTGATTCTTCGCCACTCCGGCTTGGTGAATCGCCCACGACCGATCACAACGTCGATGAAGAAGGGCCGCCAACAATCCTCCGGGGATCACCTTCCTCCAAGCACCACCGGACCGTCTAGGTGATGTCGATCACCAAGAGTAACAAGCCTCGATCTTCGCTTGACTCACTCAAGCTTCACAACTAGAGGATGCACACTTGAACTCTTGGATGAACTAGAGGAGAGGATGGATGGATTCGCGAATCACTCTCTCTCTCTAGGGCTCTTGCTCTCTTCCCAACCTTCTCAACGAACTCAGCAAATGCAATGAGCAAAGACATCGTGGGAGAGAAGAGTGGGGAGCTATAAATAGCCCCTCAGAAAACTAGCTCGGGCTGGCAACTTAAGTTGGCGACGGACGCTCCGTCGACTAGGCGACGGACGCTCCGTCGCATGCCCCAACGGCTAGTTCTGCACAAAGTTTGGGCGACGGACGCTCCGACGCCTAGGCGACGGACGCTCCAACGCCCTACCCAACGGCTATCTCTGACAGGATTTCCTAGCGATGGACACTCCGTCGCAGGGGTGACGGACGCTCTTCCCAGTGTCCGACGCTTCACTCTGGCTCGGGCTGAAAAACACCCTCACTGGAAGGCCGACGGACGCTCTCCAAGCGTCCAACGCCTGGCCGACGGACAGCGTCCGTCGGACCCTGAAAAACTTAGCCAGATACACATGACCACTGGAAGGACGATGGACACTGTGGACTCAACCACCCAGCGTCCGACGCCTCCGTCAGGAGCGTCCGTCGCCCAGAAAAGAGGCCTCTCAACTTCATTTTTCGTCGCGATGAATATGGAAGTTGTTTTAGGCTATCTTACGGTCACCATAGGCTTGCTTAGAGCTAAGGAAGACAAGTGTTCACCACACCTAGTTCATGAAGCTTTCCTAAGTCAAGCTACTAGTCTCAACCCCTCTTAATAGTATGGTCAAAGATCAAATAAAAGCCCTATCTATTTTTAAGTGCCCTTCATCACCTTATGGCACTTAGCCTATCATTCTAGGGTCTTCATCATGTCTCTTTGAAATCTGAAACGATATCTATCTTGAGGGCTAAGTGATGACCATTAATGCCCATTTGTGTTGATCACTATGGCTAGGCTACTCATAGCCTCTGCAAAACACACGTTAGCCATAATAATTGCTAATCGTCGTTAATCACCGAAACCAACTAGGGCCATGATTCTTCAATCTCCCCCTTTTTGGTGATTGACGACAATAACTCATCGAGTATGGATAAGAATGAAGGTTTGGGATTTTGGTGACTTGGAATGGTTGAGCAAGGGTTAGTGAATTTGTAAAGAAGCATACTGGCTTACCCAAGCCAAGTCACAAACCATGGTACTCATAGATATGAATGTAAACAAAATAAGTACCTCATGATATTCTCAAAACATGTATCGGAGTATAGCGCGGAAGCTCGATTATCATTTGAACATAGAGAAATATCATGAACCATGAGACAACTCACAAGATATATTAGTGATAATCAAGAGTTTGTCACATCCAACCATATTTCACACAATCATCAACCATAAAAATTCATCACACATAGATATCAGTGCATAAAAGTAGACATGATGAATGAGTACGGGGAAAATGAGCACACAAAGATTCAAATCCCTCCCCCTATCTCTATACTCGACCCTCTCTCCCCCTTTGGCGTCTAGCACCAACAACCAAGCATCTGGGGCTGGAGAAGAAGGTGAAGAAGCTGTAGCCCTGCGATCGAGCATGATGAAGTCCTGAAGATCTGACTCATCTGACTCATCATCTGCCTCGGCCTCTGCAGGTGCAGGTGCAGCTGGGGTGATATCTGGTGCTGACACTAGAAGCTCTGGAGTTGCTGACTCAACTGGCTCCCCCTGAGACTCTGCTGGTGCCTCTGACGGTCCTACCTCTGTAATAGCGGGCCTGGGAACCCGACGAGTAAAGACTCGAGGCGCAGGGGAAGGTGTCACTGCCAGAGCTACTAGTGATATAGCTGCTACAAACTCTGCTGGGTGAGTCTGAGGTGGAGAAGATACTGCAACTGTAACCCCCTCATCCTGGGCCTTTGTGACAACTATCTCAACTGCAAGTGAAATAGCGTCTGTCTGAACTGCAGCTGGAGGAGTTGTAACTGTCTGCGCCGACTGCTCAGGTGCGATCTCCGACGAGGCAACTGAAGAGAGATAAGTGCCCGTCGCCGGAGGATCCACCTCAACCTCTGGAGCAGGTGAATCTAGCTGCGCTGCTCTGGGAGAGTCATCTCCTGTGATCTCCAGGTAAGAGGCTGAGAGGTCACGTGAGGCCTCTGCTATGGTAGTTCCCCGGATAGGAGTAAATCCTGTCTGAAGCTCGCCGGGCGAAAGTAACCAAGATGACACCTGGGTCCTCGGAGACTGGCACTCGGGAGAGGCTGGTGCCTGGAAGAGAGGAGTGACTTGTGCCTGACTCTTCATCAACTTGAGGCGTGTGAGGTGGAGAGGGTACTTGATTTGCATCATCTTCAACTTCTTCCACCTCTTGTGGGTTGATTGCACCAACGGACATATTCTTCATAGCCTCCCTCAAGGGTTCATCACCTCCATCATCAAGATTCTCATGCTCTTCTTGAGAGCCATTAGTTTCATCAAACTCCAAGTCATATGTTTCTTCAACTAGGCTAGAGGCTTTGTTAAATACTCGATATGCCTTGGATTTAAGAGAATAACCAAGTAAGAAACCAATATCACATCTCCTTTGGAACTTGCCCAAGTGTTGGCGCTTCTTGTAGATGTACACTTTGCATCCAAACACCCGGAAGAACCGGACACTAAACACTCTTGAGAAGCCTTTGGACAAATAGCCGGTTGGCCGCATAGCATGCAGTGTTGATTGCTTCGGCCCAAAACTTCTCGGGGGTGTTGTATTCATCAAGCATTGATCTTGCAAGAGTGATTAGTGTCCGGTTCTTTATCTCTACTACACCATTTTGTTGAGGGGTATAGGTGGCAGACACCTCATGCTTGATCCCAACTTCATTACAATAATCTTCAATCTTGGTGTTCACAAACTCGGTCCCATTGTCACTTCTTATCTTCTTGATCTTCACATCAAACTCATTTTGGGCTCTAGTTGCAAACTTCTTGAATATTGATTGAGTCTCTCCCTTGTCTTGAAGGAAGAATACCCAAGTGTACCTAGAGTAGTCATCAACTACCACCAAGCAAAAGAGATTGCCACCAAGGCTAGCATAGGTGGTAGGTTCAAATAAATCCATGTGAAGTAGCTCTAGGACTCTTGAGATTGACATGAAAGCTTTGGTTAGATGAGTGTTTGCTACTTGCTTGCCTGCTTGACATGCACTACAAAGTTTGTCCTTCTCAAACACAACATCCTTCACACCTCTAACCATCTCCTTCTTGACAAGCTTATTCAAAGTTGACATTCCCACATGTGCTAATCTTCTATGCCATAGCCAACCCAAAGAACTTTTGGAGAATAGACATGTTTGCAAACTAGCTTCATTTGAGGTAAAGTCCACTAGGTAGAGATTGTTGTGCCGAAACCCTTTGAATATCAATGATGAATCTTCAATCTTGGTCACAACTACCTCGTTTGGAGTGAAGAGACATTGGAACCCGAGACACAAAGTTGACCAACCGGAAGCAAATTGAAGCTCAAAGATTGCACTAGCAAGACATTTGATATTGATTGATCATTGGAGATTGCCACTTTGCCTAGGCCTTGCACTTTGCCTTTTGAGTTGTCCCCAAAGGTAATTTTGTCTTGCCCTTCACAATCTTCCTCAAGTGTGGTGAACATACAGGAGTCACCGGTCATATGTTGAGTGCATCCACTATCAATCACCCAATGACATTCCACCGGTCTTGTAGTTCACCTACACACAAGCAACTTGGAGTTAAGCTTGTTGTTTGGGAACCCACACTTGGCGAGGTCCCATAGCCTTGTCCACCAACTCCTTAGCAACCCATAGCACTTTGGGCTTGTTCTTCATCTTAGGACCGAGAAATACAACTAAGGGTCTACCCTTGGAGTCCTTGTTGATGATGAAGTGTGCATCATGAGAAAACGGCCTTGTGTGCTTGGGCAAGGTCTTGGGAGGTGGAGTCTTGCATTGGAATTCAAAGTGACCTCTTGACCACATGCAAAGCACTTCTTGGTCTTGGGCTTTGGTGTGTCATAGTTGTTCCTCATGGCCTTGTTCTTGTAGTAGTTCTTAGCTTATATCTTGACCTTGGCCTTCATGATTTGATTCTCCTTGAACCCAATACCGGACTTGTCGGTCTTCATGATAGTGTTCATCAAGAGCTCACTTTGGAGGTTGTGGCCCTTGGTGAACTTCTCCAATCCACTTGCGAGCTTGATCTTCTCAACCTTGAGCTTTGCATTTTCCTCTTTGAGAGAGTTGATCAAGATAATTGCGTCTTTGTCATCTTGCTTGGCCGACTTGATGGTGAATGGCTTGTTTTCCTTGAGGTTGATTAGCTCTTCCTTGAGCTTTGAGTTCTCTTGCCTCATCTTCACATAGTCATCATACTTTTTGGCCTCAACTACCTTCTTGCCCTTGCACTTAGCATTTTGCTCACTAGCAACTTCATCAAGCAAGTCCTCACAAGAAGTAGCTATATGACACCTAACAACCGGGTTAATAGCAACATGTGTAGCAAGATCATTTGTAAGCAATTCGTTAGCTATCACAAGTGTGCCATGTTCATTTCTAACTTGGTTGTAGTCATCTTTTAGCAAGTTGTATCTTGCTTGGAGATCTAGTGTTGACCTCTCAAGCTTATCATGTTTCTCATTAGCTTGCTTGAGTGAGGCTTTGAGCTCCCTAGTGCTAGATGAGAGAGATTTGTTCTCAAGCTTCAAATCATCATTAGCACTAGACAAGTCATCAATTTTAGCATGCAAGTTATCATTTGCTTTCTCTAGTGATTCACTTTTAGTTTTATACTTCCTAATTAGCTTAGTGTATTTGTTACAAATCACAATTAGCTCATCATAGGAAGGTGCCTCAAACTCATCATCACTATCATCACTAGAGCTAGCCTCATCATCATTATCCTCTTTTTGTACCTTCTTGTCACCTTTAGCCATGAGGCATAGGTGTGTAGAGGATGAGCTCGTAGATGATGGAGGAGGTGGCGGTGGAGTAGATGACCCAATCACTAAGGCGGCCACCTTCTCATCTTCACTCTCATCTCCGGATGAGTCACTTGTATCTTCAATGTCGGTGAGCCAATCACCAACAATGTAGGATTTGTCATTCTTCTTCTTCTTGTGGAAGTTGAAGTTCTTCTTCTTTTTGAATGGCTTGTCATCCTTCTTCTCCTCATCACTTGGCTCATCTTTGTTGCCCTTGTTGTACTTGAACTTGTTATTGAATTTCTTGTTCTTGTACTTGTCTTTCTTCTCTTCGGGGAAAGCATGAGCCAAGTGTCCGAGTTTTCCACAATTGTAGCAATCCATCTTGGAGAGAGGCTTTCTTGAAGAGCTTGTGAAGAATTTCTTCTTCTTTGAGTCAAACTTGATTCCATTCTTGTTTAGCTTCTTCAACATCTTTGTTGTCTTCTTCACCATGAGAGCGAGGTCATCATCATCCTCTTCATCACTTGCACTCTCATACACAATTTGCATCTTGTGCTTCTCCGAGGAGGATTCCTTGAGTGCCAAGTCCTTCTTCTCCTCTTTCTCTTTTTCTTTCTTCTTGGATGAGGAAGAAGAACCACCATCACCAATCTTCATGTACATCTCATGGACATTAATCTTGCACAAGATTTGTGTTGGTGTATCGGCAGAGAGATCTCCTTGGTGAAGAACCGTGACGATGTGGCCACACTTCTCAATGGGCAAGACACAAAAGATCTTGCGCACCACATCGGCCGGTGCCATTTGGTTGAGACCGAGCCCATTCAATTCTTCTACAATAATGTTAAGACGTGAGTACATTTCATTTGCATTTTCATTTGCATACATGGAAAAAGAATTGAGCTTAGCCATGACCAAGTGATAGCGTTCCTCACGCTCACTCTTTGTGCCTTCGTGAAGAGCACAAATAGTGGTCCACAACTCAAATGCGTCTTTGGCATTACGCACTCGGTTGAAGACATCCTTGCAAATGCCACAAAAAAGAATGTTCTTCGCCTTGGCATTGTGCTTATCAAAGTTGAGGTCCTCCACGAAGAGGGTGCCTCCCTTTGTGGTGGCATTGAGCACGCCCACGTCAACGGCCTCTAGATAGGCCTCTATACGAACTTTCCAATAAGGAAAGTCGTCTCCATCGAACATGGGAGGTGTTCCATCCCCATGGGACATCTTGCTCTAGGCGGTGAAGCCTAATTTAGAGCAAACCTTGCTCCGATACCAATTGAAAGGATCAAGATGCCCAAGAGGGGGGGGGTGAATTGGGCTCTTTTTAATTTCAAGACAAGAATTAAACCTATAAAGAGCCAATTAACCCCCTAGTTCCTACCGCTTGTGTGTCCTAGCTAGAAAGCAGTAGCAAGTCAATAGAAAGAAAACTTCCTACACAATTCTAGTATGAATTGAAAGACAAGTTCGGAAAGTAATACGGTAAGAAAGAGCTAGGGAAAGAGATGCTTGACACGGCGATGTTTTGTCGAGGTATCGAGGAGTCGACACTCCCCCCTAGTCCTCGTTGGAGCACCTCGCAAGGTATAGCTCCCCCTCAATCCCGCGCAAGGGATGAGTGCTCTCTACGGGCTGATTCTTCGCCACTCCGGCTTGGTGAATCGCCCACGACCGATCACAACGTCGATGAAGAAGGGCCGCCAACAATCCTCCGGCGATCACCTTCCTCCAAGCACCACCGGACCGTCTAGGTGATGTCGATCACCAAGAGTAACAAGCCTCGATCTTCGCTTGACTCACTCAAGCTTCACAACTAGAGGATGCACACTTGAACTCTTGGATGAACTAGAGGAGAGGATGGATGGATTCACGAATCACTCTCTCTCTCTAGGGCTCTTGCTCTCTTCCCAACCTTCTCAACGAACTCAGCAAATGAAATGAGCAAAGACATCGTGGGAGAGAAGAGTGGGGAGCTATAAATAGCCCCTCAGAAAACTAGCTCGGGCTGACAACTTAAGTTGGCGACGGACGCTCCGTCGACTAGGTGACGGACGCTCCGTCGCATGCCCCAACGGCTAGTTCTGCACAAAGTTAGGGCGACGGACGCTCCGACGCCTAGGCGAAGAACGCTCCAACGCCCTACCCAACGGCTATCTCTGACAGGATTTCCCAGCGACAGACGCTCCGTCGCAGGGGCGACGGACGCTCTTCCCAGCGTCCGACGCTTCACTCTGGCTCGGGCTGAAAAACACCCTCACTGGAAGGCCGACGGACGCTCTCCAAGCGTCCGACGCATGGCCGACGGACAGCGTCCGTCGGACCCTGAAAAACTTAGCCAGATACACATGGCCACTAGAAGGACGACGGACGCTGTGGACTCAACCACCCAGCGTCCGACGCCTTTGTCCGACGCGACGGACAGCGTCCGACGCCTCCGTCAGGAGCGTCCGACGCCTCCGTCAGGAGCGTCCGTCGCCCAGAAAATAGGCCTCTCAACTTCATTTTTTGTCGCGATGAATATGGAAGTTGTTCTAGGCTATCTTACGGTCACCATAGGCTTGCTTAGAGCTAAGGAAGACAAGTGTTCACCACACCTAGTTCATGAAGCTTTCCTAAGTCAAGCTACTAGTCTCAACCCCTCTTAATAGTACGGTCAAAGATCAAATAAAAGCCCTATCTATTTTTAAGTGCCCTTCATCACCTTATGGCACTTAGCCTATCATTCTAGGGTCTTCATCATGTCTCTTTGAAATCCGAAACGATATCCATCTTGAGGGCTAAGTGATGACCATTAATGCCCATTCGTGTTGATCACTATGGCTAGGCTACTCATAGCCTCTGCAAAACACACGTTAGCCATAATAATTGCTAATTGTCGTTAATCACCGAAACCAACTAGGGTCATGATTCTTCACCGTGTCAACTTCGAGTCCTTTGTCGTGTCGTCGAGTTCTTCGAGAGGAATCATCGATCCGTCAACCTCCGTAAGTCCCGGCAACCTTGTTATCATGTCTAGTATCATGCGGTGGATTTAGATGATGATGCAAGTAGTCTTGTTTGTTTTCAATGATCGTGCGGCGGATCTTTGCTTGACAATCAAGAAGTCTTCTCTTATGTTTCGTTTATGAGTAAATGTCGTGCGGCAGACGTTTGCTCGATATGCTTAGCAAAAGCAAGATAATTATCGGCTTTATTAGATTTGGCAAGATCTAATAGATTCATTAAGTTATCACGGGTTGCATGTTTTGGATATTCTATATATTCGTAACACTCTTTTGCCCAATGTAGGTTGATACGGTTCGGCTCTGTTCTTTCTTGTAGATCTATTCTACTTTTTCTACAAATAGATCTTGCGTTCATAATAGCCGAGCTAGTTTAATCTAGATTGTTACATGTTGCGGGTTCACGCATGTTAACCATGTTTAAGCTTTGATAAGGTTAAGTATCGTGCGGCGGATACAAGCTTTAGATTAGTTTAATTATGTCTTGCTTACGTGTCCTTCGTCATGGATCCCAACTCGGTTAGGTTGTGAAGCTTGGTTATGCCTTAACTCATAGTTAATTACGATTCGTTCATATGTACTCTTCCCATGCACACACGTTCGGCAATCAACGTTTCACGTACTCCATGTTTGTTTTTAGCCGAATGATTTATAAGACTTGTTGACAGACAGCTTCTATAGTTGTATGTCGTCGTAAGTGGCTTTAGGGCCGTACATATGGAACTGTCTGGTCTCACCCGATATGTTCCAGTTTTGTATCTAATGATTTTCATCCCTTGTTAGTTTCAGGTCAAACTGACTGGCACGTTTTCGGATTTCGAAACATCCGGGCACCCGATTGAAGCCACGCTTTCCGGTTTGTTGTGTGTGAGGCACATTGCGTTATATTTTGTGTCAACAGTATTTGTTTTAGGATGGAGGCAGTATCTATCTAAGTTTTACTTCTTTTATGACATTTAAAATCTATAATTCATATTTATAACGATCATAACATTCATAATATAAGGTAACACAATAATAGTAACAACAATAATATAAGCAACTTTACTAATGTTTAGAGAGTATCTGGTTGACAGGTAATAAAAGGACAATTGCCTCGGTACTGCTGGCATACGTGCAGGTGCAGAGTCCCTTTCTGGGATAAGGAAGCAGCCAAGCAGGTACATACGTACTACAGCAGACACAAAAGGTCCGGTACATAACCCTTCTCCTTGACTTCTTACATGCTGCTCATAGTATAGTCCCTCCTCCATGTTGATAAAAGAAGTTGATGTGGATAACAATTTCATTTTCAAAGCATAAATTTGACCTTTTATTTTTGTAATAATATTTATTAAAAAGTGATACATGCTGAAAACATTATCTATAGTCTTGTAAATTGTCATGCTAGCTGTCAGGATACTGGATACCTAATAGTAGCGATAGCAGCACTAGTAGAAACTGTTGTTTGGAGTGTGACTTTGTGCTACGTGTTTCACCGATCAATTATTATGAAGAGAAAACGTGTATACACATCTGCATTAATATTGTATCTGTTTTATGATTCCAAAGCTATGTTTTCACTTGTAGAGCAGGTTTACTTGGAGAGCTGAAGATGTTTTGTATACCATTTTGTGTACTATTTGGCAAAACAATTTCTTTCGATAGTCTAAAAGGAATATTAATATATGCATGACATTGACGTTGAAAATTTTTGTTTTCGTTCGACAAGTTGCGTCTGCCTCCACCGTCAATGCACACTTGGACTTGGAGGTCACCAGTTTCCTGAAAGCATCTAGCAAAAAGGTTCGGCTAGCTCGACAGTTTCTATTTTTGTTGGATTTATTTAGAGGACTTAGCATGTGTGATTAGATTATATATATCTTGTGGCAACTGAGCACGACAGCCCACAAAGCATACATCTCATCATCATATACATAAATAATTGTCTTATGATAACCACTTATTTTTGTACGAAGGCCGAAACAATCACACAGAAAGTGAGAACACACACAGCAAACAACAACAACAATATTACTAGTTTTCCATCTCTCATAAGCCACACCCGGGCAGACAGTGCTCCGCTAGTGTGTAAGATGGCTTCGGAAAGTGGAATTCTCTTGTGATTAACTGTCAAATCAGCATCGACATCAGTCATAACCAACGGTGATTAGACGGTTAACTCAAAAGAACTCCACCTGCCAAAGCCAGCTTAGGCACCAGACGAGCACTGTGGAGTTAATCTGATCTGCAGGAACAACCTCCGACAAACAGATTGTGAGACAAGTGCAGAAGAGGCCGACGCACCCTACCTAGACCTAGCCAGAGACGGTGGTGGCTAGGCCACGCCGGCGTTCGACGCCGGCCGTCGGCTCACCGCCGGCGCACGCCGCGGAGGATGAGAGCGATGCCGCCGTGGAAAGCCACGCACAGTGCTATAGCGAAGCACATCATGAGGGATCTTGTTCAAGGGAGTCGACGGATGTGGTGAGGAGGACGGCGATCGCGATGACCATGGAGGTGACGCACAGGCCAATTGCAGCAGAGTTCATCTTTCTTCCGCAGCTCAACTGGATCACATCAAAAACAAATTAAAAGCAGTCAACAAGTCAGCATGGCAGAATTGCTTGCCTTTCATAAACAAAAATATCAATAAATACAGAATCCACAAAGAAGGATATGACAGGCAAGAAGAATCTATGTAGATTTGATAATCTAGGAAAATAAAAAAGATATGACGCTAGAATGTTTTTTCCCCTGTATTGGCTGTGAACGCGGACAGATTTGCCCTGGGCGTTCTCTACGGTTTTCTGCTACAGGACGCTAGTCCTCTTTTTTGTGCCCAACTTTTCTCAGGCTCCCGCCGCCCCGGGTCATCGGCGCGGCGCATCGCACTCCGCGACGGCCGCGCCCGCCTCGCCCCCGACCAGCAGCACACCGTTGTGACGGCGAGGTTGGCATCTGCATCGATCTGCAGCGCAGTGGCACTGAGTTGCAGCTTTGCAGGAAGCAGAAAACAGAGGCGGGCGCGGGCGCGGTGGTGGGCTGGTGGCTTCTGTCTGTGCTTGGTGGAGATTGGAGAAGAACATGGAGAGATCCAAGGGCAAAGTTGTGCGTTCACATTAAAGCAAGGAGGACGCCATTATGAAATGATGAGGGGAATAGCTAGATCCCGCTCCAGCATTTGGCTAGCACTAGCAGGAGTAGCAGCAGAGCTGGAACGAACGCGGGGGGGGGGGGGGGGGGGGGGGGCGGTGGCGAAATGGGAGTGAAAGAACAAACCCCACCAAGACCCCCCTCCCCAAACTGCGTCCGGCATCCCCCGTGTAAAACACAGCACACAGAAGCAAAGCGCTCATGGATGAAGATATCTGTTACCTTAGCAGATGTATGGTGGATGCTTGATCCTCCCTTGAGGCGTGCGAAGCGGAGTAGAAGCAGGGCAGGCAGAGGGGAAAGCTTGGTTTCTGGTTCGTGCTCTGCCGCGACGCTATAAAGGTAACCAGGACGGGCCGGGATGGTGGAAAGACGCGTGTGGGCATTGCGAAGCCCCCGCCGGCACCGAGAATTAGATCACTACAAGACGCGTGGCTATGGCTATTGGGTAACTCCTTGGCTAGGCAACCAGGACGGGCCGGGAAAGACGCGTCGGGCGCCCATTCACAAAGTGTGATTTGATGCCGACTCCATTCTGTTGCGCTAGTATTCTATTCCTTCATTCCTTACTCCCGTGCTGACTAAGACTAAGGCCCAATCTCACCTAAAAAACTTGTTTAGACATATACCTAGAGTATTAAATATAGTTAAAAATAATTAATTATACAATTTGCATATATTTTACGGGATAATTTTTTAAAAACCTAATTAGTCCATGATTAGACACTAATTGCTATAGTACCACATATACTAATGATGAATTTAATTAGAAGTGCAGGCGGATCTGTAATACTTTCTATTATCCGAATACCCCATACAACACCACATATAACATCCGATGTGACACCTAAAAATTTTACACCCCAGGATCTAAATACCCTCTAACAAGGAGGAGATGTTTGGATGCAAGAGCTAAATTCTAGTACATATCATATCGGATGTTTGGATGCTAATTAAGAGGAGTAAATATGAAATAATTGTAGAGGAAGAGACTAATTTACGAGATGAACCACATTATTAAATCATAAACTAATTAGACTTAACATATTTGTCTCACAAGTTAGCCATAATCTTTGCAATTATTTTTGTAATTAATCTATCTTAATACTCCAAATTAGTATCAAATATCTGATGTGATATAGCTAAATTTTAACCTTGTCTGAACATGCATCAATCATCTCCTTAATTACCTATTGCTATTTGTCATAGAAACCAGCACAGCCAATCCTTTTGCCATCGTTTTCCACATTTCCTTTCTATCTCCGCCTCAGTTGTCGTCTCTAGCTCCAATGACCAGTGGATCAGCACTGACCAACCCCTTTCTCATATTTCCCACCATTTCCTGTCCTCTCCTATCATTCTTCTGCACACAAGTGGCGAGATTTGCACACCAGTGGACCAGCACTGACCTACCCCTTTCTCATATTCCCCGCCTTCTCCTCCTCTCGTTTGATTTGGATTGCTAATTCTTGGGACACACGTATTCTGGCTTAGCGGGCATTGCCCGCCGTTGGTGGTGGGATGGGTCTGGGAGGGGTAATTTCTCTAACTTCACCAGGAATATGTATTAACCAAAGATATCCTAAAAGTTTTTATAAGATGATTTGATTTACATTGGAGGGACTATAAAACTACCTTTTGTGTGTTTGTGTGTTGCATGTAATATTACATCAAACCTACGATAAACCCCTTTTCGTTCTTACCAAAGCTTCAAATAAATTCCAGCATGGAAACTTTTGAAATGAAAATGCCTTGTTATATCTTGACAAGATCGAAGACATGACAAAGCCATGTTTCCAAATGAGTTGTTTTTCCAATAAAGAAAAGAGGTTAATTCGAGCTCACTAAACTCAACACGAGTATATCCGTTAACACATGTTTTCCTTTTTCTGAATACAACCCTCAAATCTATCTCTCATCCCCTCAAAATCAAGTTCTAATCGATCTAATCGTGTGCATTCATTAATGTTTTAGCAAGCACGGAGTACTTTGGATTATTATTTTTTTATTTTATACTAGAAAAATACCCATACATTACAACACACGAGAAAAGAAAACTAACAAACACTCATTGATAAAGAGAATGAAAAATGCTACTTCCTCCTTTCTAAATTATAAAGGACACTCAAAAGAATACCTTACAATTCATATATTACAAAGAAAACAAAGACTAGTACAAAAAACGAACAATAAAACATAAAAAATTCATCTCTAAAAAAAATAAGAGTACATTCAAGATCAAAATGGTCGTCTTTTTCCTTTGGTTCTAAATACATTAATTTTACTATGTATTTAAAAATAATATATATTTAATTATCTGAATATATAGTAAAAACTATGCATTTATAGAAGTCAAAACGTCTCATCATCTCATGGAATCCATAACAACGTAGCTAGTAAAAGGGTGAAGAGTACATACCTACTCTGTATTTAAATATAGTGTATACTTAATTATCTTAACATTTAGTAAAATTATGCATTTAAAAAGTCAAAACGTCTTATGACATCCATGACGACGTAGTTAGTAAGAAAGTGAAGAGCACATATCTATTTTTTTCTTTCTTTAAAATTTAAGACCTCGAATTTAATTTATTATTATTTATTTAAAACGATTATGACATCCATGACGACGTAGCTAGTAAGGTTATCCAAATATGCAAACATTACTGTACAAGACATAGGACCTTCTATGACTAATAGATTATGACAATTATATTTTTTTCTTGTCATTATAACCCTTCTAGGACACAACAGTGATGTTATGGCTAAGGTTATAAAAGGTGGGGTCACTATCCCCTTTCTATGACTAATAGATCTAATTGTCATTAATCTTAGTGACAATTATATGTTTGCCACCAGGTTACGATTACAATATTTGACACTATATTTCTCACAATACACTAGTCAAGATATTGGCAAATATCCAGCGATATGATGTGGTAGATGTGGCGCGTGATGGAGAAAATGACAATTTTGCTATTTTCGCCCGTTTGCCATCTCGCAAAAGGGATTTGCCCAAATGCCGTTATTAAACTTGACATCCACGCTAAAATGCCATTGTAGTCCTTTCTATCCAATTTTATCATTTTTTTATTTCACCCGATCATTTCTTCCTGTTTTACCCTTACTTCTGAAAAATCTTATCTCTTCGTTCTCTTCTACCTCGCACCATATCACGGTGGCGATGGCGGCGACCAGTTCCCAGATACCGACGAGCGGCGGTGCACGAGGGGCAGGAGGGCGAGAAGTTGAAGCAACCACGGTGTTCTCATCCCCGGCCATGGCTACTGCCACCGAGCACAGGTGGAAGCGCGGCGTGGCCGTGTGCACGGGCAGGCATGGCTCGCGCGGCTGTGCTCGCAGGTAGGGTGCAACCATGCACGCGAGATGGTCCATGACCATGGGAGTAGGGTTGGGCGGGGTGGGGCGTTCGCGGCGTAGCCCGTGCTGTCGGCGTCGGGGACGACATGCACGACCGCGTGGTGGGGAAGGGCGCTCGTGGCGGTGCGTGTGCACTAGAACACATAATTTCTAGCACTAGTAAAGAATAAACATTTGATACAGCACATTAGTCTCGGTTAGAGTTAGAATCGAGACTAATGTGAGAATTAGTCCCGATTGCATGTTTCATAGGCTTCAGATGACCTTTAGTCCCGGTTGATGACACCAATCCAGATTAAAGAGCTTACATTAGTTCCGGTTGATGTTACGAATTGGAACTAAAGGCCTTAATTTTTTAGTCTCGATTGATAATATCAACACAGGTAGACTCTTTATTTAGGTTGATATTACCAACCAAGTCTGTTATGGTTGGGGACACCTACTCGGACTAAAGGTCCTTTATGTGTTAGTTTAAAAGGGAAGCATCACATTTAAAGCTACATATATTGTGCAGATGGAGTGGTGACCTATACACCTTGCAGTACATGAGGCATTAGGTTTAGAACATATATGATGTCAAAAAATATCATTTGGATTATTCATCAATTATGTCTTCATAGTATATGTCATAAGTTTTTGTAATTTTTTCTATAATTTTGTTTAGATGTTTTGACTCTTCAAGATTATTAGAATGAGTTCATAATTTGGAATGTATCGGATGGAGTATATACGAGTGTTATGCTTTATTGCGGCAACTCACGGTGTGCGACAAACCAAAGATACTAATACAGTACATATGTAGTACTAAAGAACCCTCGAAAGACATCAGAGAGAACGTGTTGTCAGCAACAGCAACCCATTGAACCGGTCCCACACCCGCAGTTGTCAGCAATGCTAAGCTGAGCTGCTCAACAACATCATCGCCGGTGTCGTCTTCTCATGCGCGGCGGCGGCGGCGGAGACGACGATGTTCACCCGCGCGGACGCCATTAACCAGGAGCATAATTCCAGCGTGGAAGACGACGTAGAGAGCAAGCGCGAGGCCTGTCTCCAGCTCATCAGCACCTGCGGCGACGGCGACGGCCGCCGAGACGACGCAGAGACCGAAGATGGGGCTGGGAGCATCCATTTTTTCAGAACTGAATGAAGCCTGCTCTAGGATGCTGCTACAAATACAAATTTAATGGCATAAAACAAAATTAGGATTTGCAGAGATCTGACTGAGTATACAATACATACGTTATGCTAGTTCTCTAGTGTTGGAAAAGAATGATCATACATACCTCTATTCTTTTCACATGCACAGAGAGGATCACACCTTGCTTACTCTGTGCCTTTGTGGGATCCTGGTCGGGGCGAGAGAGGAGAGGTGGCATGCCATATATTTATAACATAACACGAGACGCGAGAGAGATATAGGCTTGTTCGGCGGGGCCCGGGCCCGGCCCGCGGGGCGTCGACGTTGGATGCATACACATGTGTTACAGGCGGGGGCGCACGTGACATGACGCTTCAAAGCGGGGGCACACGGGCATTTCACCAAAGACGTATGTTGGGTCTAACCGGAAATCCGATTTGTCACGCACCTTCTTTCAGGCATCTTCCAAAGGACAGATTTCAGTGATGCTCGCTGCGTAAAGGGCAGCCGCTGCTGATGCTGCAACAAGTGCACACTCGGGGTCCAAGTACCGGATGCAGAGGATTGCAGACGCACACAGGTGAAAAAGGACAGCTTTGGGAATCTGATTGCGCAGGTTACGGCAATACCCGGAAACTTCCGACGATCATCATCATACTGTGCACACCCTCGTTCATACCGGGTGTGTTTGAATTGGAGGAAATCTAAAGGAATTAGAGCAACTCCAAGAGTTCATCTAAAATCAATAGCTAAATTCTATAGTTTAGCCATTTTCTAAAAATCAATATCTAAAATACAAAACTCCTAAAATGAAAAGAGACCTACAACAACATAGCTATTTTCATCTTCTATAATGGAAAAGTTGGCCACGTCATCAATTTTCACTTGCTTGATTTATTCCTGGCGCTAGAAAATAGGATCCGATCACATATGCCAGCCAATCACAGGAGAGATAGGCACATGGGAGAGAAAAACATGCGCGGTGCAGATGGCGAGCAAGGATGGCTCGCAAAATATGACGAGCGAGATATCTGGAATAGCGTTTGGGGAAAAAGAGAAAACGGGATACAAGAGCTGTTGGACGTGTTTTTTGGCCAATAATAGCTAAATCGGGGTTTAAGGAACATTATACAAAGACTGTTGGAGTTGTTCTTATGGAGGAATATATTCCTTTGAAAAAAATTGCTGTTTTAGTGTTTGGATCATAGGAATTGTGATTTCCTTTTCTCCGGAAAGGATTGCTTCCATGTGCAAAATGGAGGAAAAAAAGAATCCACCAAAACCTCTTGGATTTTTTCCTTCGCTAAGACCGAGGGACCTTCATGCCTCAACGTCGAATCCTAGCATATTTGGTCTGTATGTTAGTGACTTAAAGATATAGGTTGTGAGGGTAAATAGTAGTTTGTTTTTCTCGCTTATGGACCCATCAAATTTATTTCCCTATGTTACAATTCTTATGTTCCAAACATTTTGACCCTATATTTCCATTAAGTTTTCCTTTTCTCTGTTTTATTAATGTTACCATATCTTATTCCTGTGTTTTTTCCCATTCCTGTGTTTTCAATTCCTGCGTTCCAAACAGGGTCAAACATCTCCGGTACTCCTCTTTCTAAAATTTTTACAGATCTCAAAGCAATCAATCTAATTAATTAAATATAAATATTTCTCTTAAGTATTTTCTCCAGGGTTCCACTTCGGCCTAGCTCGGCCAAACCTAGTGCGTGCCTAGTCAGAATCCATCAGGTTGTATGAAATGAAAGGAGACCCACAGTCCACCAAACTCATTTCTCTCCGATCCCCTTCATTCATTCCGTGCCTGTTCAAAGCATTTCCGTGAGGTCCGATCGAGTTCAGCAGGTGCTTGCCACCGCTTCCGCCCTCCTTGTTCCCGTGGTCAGAAAATCTAGCCTCGACAGTCATACCAATATACCATGATTCTCTTTTGTTTGGATCTTGTTTTTTCCAATGTTTTGGTAGCCAACACAATTGCCACTACAAGACACCACGACCACGGCAACACCCCTAACTCCATGCATTGGTACACAACACGACGTTGCGGAGGTCCACTAGTCGCGGGTCCGCTCCTTACCGGCAGACGAAAGGATGAGGGTGATCAGTGCCGGTCCTGAGATTTTTTAGACCTAGAACCAAACTGAATCTAGGGCCCCTTATAGTATATAAGCACCATAGTCATAAACGTTATTACCAATAAACAGTAAATATTAGATTTCCTTAAAATTCCTTTTACTTTTTTTGGACGTAAAATTTCAAAGTATCACCAACTCATCCAGATTCTATGAAGTGCTTGTACGAATCCAATTTACCAATAACGGAGGACAAAAAGGCGTCTTGCACATATATAGAAGCCGAATGATCTAGCCGCCACAACCTCAGCTTCACGCATAAGTACTAAGGGCCTATTTTGGTACAGATCACAACAATTTTATTATTTCTCTCTCACAAAGATATAAATTAGGATGAAACTAAAAAAAATAATTTATCTCAGCTCTCTCCTTTTTTTTCTCTCTCATATCCATACATAAACTTGTCGGTGAAGTTATTTTGCCAAACATTTTTTCCAAAATAACTCATCTTTATTTAAAGAGTTGCTCATAAAGTTAGTTTTTTTAAAAAAAAAACACCTTCACTAATGGTGAAGCAGAGTTATACCAGACATGTCCTAATACGGTGTTGCATATTAATTTCTTTTTTTTTTGCCAGGCCTAAATGGGCTCCTACTTTCTAGTACTTAGTAGCAGCTAGTAGCTTCTTAAGTGCTACTACTAATATACGACAATACGGTAGAATACACATATACTTAATATACTACTGTAACTGTACATATACCCAATACTATACCAGCTAGGAAGGCCCCTTGGCTCGGAGGGCCTAGAGAGGCTGCCCCTCTCGCCCCCCTCCAGGGTCGGGACTGAGGGTGATGACGGAGGCGGTGGCGCAGTACCTGCGAACCTTAGATCTGACGGACATGTTTTGATCGGGCACGGAACAAAGGGATCATGAGAGAGATGATGGGTTTGGACTGCATTTGATCTGAGCATGGGTTGGGTTTGGACGGACAGGCCCAAATAGGATCCGGGGAAAAACGAGGAAAAAAATAATTAACTTAGCTACTTTGAGATCTGTGCAAACTTTTTCTAAAGAGAGGTACTTGAGCAGTTCTCTGTTAGTTATACGTATTTTGCTAGTATTTTATTTGGTTTTATATAAACAAACATGTGACAACTTACTTAAATTCAAAACAAATTGTCGTCTACAGAACAATAGAACTTTCATTTTTTTTTCTTCTTCTAAACAACATGTTAATCAAACAACTCATACGAAATAAATCTTATTTTTGTGTTTAAAAGGTGTTAACTATATTTAAATAAAAAGATCAAACATGCAGAGACGGTAGGTTGGTGTTGATGCTGGGTGGGTACTGTGCAAACACGTTGATGATATGAATGAAAACACGATAGGATGATGTTCATTATGGATGCAAATACCATAGGATGATGTTCATGTTGGGTACGGTGCAAACACGTTGCTGATGGATGAAGAAACGATATATAGGATGATGTTGGATACAGAGACGACGCAGGTCACTTTTAAAGTGGGCGTGTTGACAGTTGAATCGAATGTTGTCATATATTGGATGAAGCAATGCCTGGATAAAGCATCTTCAGTACCTCTTCAACACCATCTCCCATTTCCATAAAGTTGCCATATTGAGGTTTCGGGCAGTTTTATTCCTCCACCAGCTCCCCAATAGCTTTTCCTTTTTTGTTGGTGATCACCAAAAAGCTCTCATCATCGATCTCCTATATAAACGCACCTCCAAAAATATTCGTTGCTCTGAAGCCTGGCTCGCTTGGTGCTGATAGGATGATAGATGGATGGATGAAAATACGATAGGATGATGATCACATGATGGATGCAAATACCATAGGATGATGTTGGATGTTGTTGGGTACTGTGCAAACACGTTGCTAATGGATGAAGAAACAATACGATGATATTGGATGCAGACGCCACTAGTACAAAAAACGTTTTTAGAGGCGGTGGTAGAGGCATTAGTACAGGCGGCAAAGCCCACCGCCTGTACTGGGGGTCAGTACTAATCGGCCCACAGTACAGGCGGCGGGCTGTGAGCCGGTTCACTTTGTAAGCCGCATGTGTAAATAGTTATTTACAGAGAGCCGCCTGTGAAAATTCATTTTTCACAGGCGGCTCACTCCGCCTGTGTAATTATTTTTTTTTATTTCAAATTTTAATATTTGCCTCCACACTGTACTATATTTGTCACAATATATATATAAGATATGCAAACATGAACCATAAAATTGCATCATACATACAACACATATAAATATTACAGATGTATCCACATGAAATCAAACATCAAACATAAAATTACATATAATACACGTCATTTCAAGTTATGAGTTCAACCATTTGGTGTTTACATGTCATTTCGTTTCAAGTTTAGACCTGCTAGGTCTGTCAGCGCTCTAAATCCTTCACTTGCTAAATCACCGGCTTCATCAAAATATGCTCCGTTACTTGGAATTATTTCTCTCATAATAAAACCGCACAAGTCTGCTACTATATTTTCCATAGTTTTTGGAGTGAATGACACGTCCTTTCCTTTGCTTCTCGGCTGGAAACAAAGTTTAAAAGCATCATTGACACATGTCCAATATTAATATTTCCAACTTTAATGAGAAAACTTCATACATAGATATTTTTTACCATATTTTTGTCCCTGACGTATCGTCCCCCGCTGCCTTATGAACTCACACACATAGTATCCACAGTAGACCGATCCAGGTGGTTGCTTGTGGCACTATGTAATTAATAAGCAAAAGATTAAACTAAAATTGTCATGCCTTGTGTATTATTTATATGATGATATGTGTTCGGACAACTTACCGGATAATGGTGTTGTATCGTCAATGGCACACTAGGATCTGAGCGGGCAGCATCGACCGGTCCTTTTTGCTTCTTATAAAACCGCCATGCCCTGTAGATATCGAATATAAAACACTATAGTTATTTAGAAACTCTAATTCATATAAGTACGGATGCGGTTGCATGTTGGCTCACCTTTCTAAATGAATCAGGAATGTTTGATACGACGGAAGAGGACAATGTAAGGAGTCTAGGACAAGCACCTTCCCTTCGAATGGATATATATAAAAAACAATCCAATGGTCACTGCACGAATAAACGAGTGAGCGACATATGTACTTAAGGTTGTTAACACGATAATTTGAAGTACGTATACGAGGTCACGCTTACCCAAAGTTGTAGGGTGCCAATATAAAATCCATGTACTTATATCTCAGCATTGCTCTACCGAGATAGAGGGCATATGTGTCCTCGTATTTTCGTTGCAATTCCTTTACAGCTTCTGCAACTTGTTCTGGTGTTTTGTCCTTCTCTATCTTTGCTCTATCTTCATTTGTAAGTACAAATTTGTGCATATTTTCTTGTAACCTGATTGGACTCAGGTAACCGACCATCATGCCTATAGTTAACGATCTCTGCTCGTGGTCTTGCAAACTACATACAACATCCACATATTAGAGTTTATCACATTCCAAATTTAATAATAACAATGTGTGTGCATGAGTGATACTTACAGGCACCAGATTGTAATGAGTTGGACGTCAAATTTTCTATAGTTCAACAGCAGGTGCATGTCCTCGAAGATAACAAATGCCTCGCTTTTATCCTTGCCAGTAGCAAACACGTCTGCTGGTATGTTAACACTAACTGCATGCAGGCCAGCATTCACTGCTCTCATGTACCAGTCATGAAACCTTTTTATCGTCCATGGACCATTTTCAAGCACCGTCCATTGCAGCATAGGCCTTCCGGGCACGTAGTTACTGGGGACATTGACATAATCATCAACTGTTGGCTTTCTTATATCCTTAAGGGTCAATGGTGTATTTGACGGCGGTTCGACATGAACATCGCCACTTGGGGCTTCCTTTGTTGGTGGCACGGCTTCAGTTGCTTGGCCGGCGGCTTCCTTATTCTGTGGCGGTTCGAGCTCAACGACTCGTGCCGTCCGCTGCTTTCCAATCCCTTTCAGAAATAGAACTGTGCCTGCTGCTTTCCCCTTTTTTGGCTCATAGGAAGAAACCAATTTTGAAATTGGAAATTTCTTTGCCTTCTTGGAGGCCGGTGCTTGTGGGGGAGTTTGCTCTGCTTCCTTATGCTTTGGTGGTGGCGGGGGAGTTTGCTCTACCTCCTTCTCTGGTGTTGTGTCCTTCTTGGCTGGCGGAGTCTGCTGCTCAGGCATGTTCGTGGTCAGCCCCTCGAGCTCATCCAGCGAGAATGACATATCATGTATTGGGGATGACGACGGTGGCTCATAAATATACGGGGATGCTGAGGCATGCATTGGAGATGCTGGCTGTTGACTTGTTTCGACCTCTTGGGATGCTTGTGAAGGATTACGAGGTTGCTACGCTAGCCGGAAAACAAAACTTTTCGACCTCATAAACCAGGATCTACTGCTAGTTACAGGTTACGGGATTACCACTAGACGCGCAGGTGCAGCGGAAGACGACTTGATGTAGTCGTGCGCGTCGCAGCAGGCAGTGCAGTTGCGTGGTCGTCCGTCTCAACATCCCCTTCGCGCGGTTCGTCCTTGTGCTCCAGATGCAGCACCTCCGAGGAATCCCACACGTGCAGGGAGGAAGCGTTGCGCCTCCGGACTGCTAGGTCCGCGAGGAGCAAAAGGCGCGAGCGTGGGGAGGCGACGGCGGCTGCCAAAAGGCGTGGATTAATCTCGCCCCGCGCCCACCCCTTGCTTATATAGGCGTCCTGACGAGCTCCCACGTTGGAGGCCCATTAGTAACCCTAAACCTAGTCTAATTTGGGTCCAACCCGAATTAGGCTTCCAGCCCCTTAAGCGTGCGACCCTATGGGCTCACGCATACACAGACATGGCCCAAGTACTCTTACTCGACCAATAGTTGATAGCGGCCTCTAGCAAGGCGTGTCAACTCCTATGCATACGCTATGATCATATCAGACGAACCACTATGACCATGTACAAGTTATTCCCTTTGCCACTCGATATATGGTTCAACTTGTGGGTCAACACTTAACCCAAGCATGGCCATGCATTTGTTGATCCAATCACATGAGTGATCCAGTGATATCTCTCTCACGAAGAGAGGGGCAAATTCCATCTTGATTGTCTATGTCTCATAGCATGTTTCCCGACCACCCAAGGACCACCTTTATAACTACCCAATAACAGAGTAGCGTTTGATAGTCTCTAAGTAGATCGTTTCACATCTTGAGTACATACCACAATCTCAGGTCTAAGGACATAACGTACATGACATGAATAGAGACTTTCTCTTGTTGGGTCAGTCCAGCCTACATGTCTCACATGTGCCCACATTATTAGTTTGACATCTCCATGTCTATGACTTGTGAAACATAGCCATCAACTAATACATGTGCTGGTCTAATATTCAAGTGTGCTCTTACAAGAATGCCGACCAGGGACAACTTTTAGAATAACCATTCAAGTAATTGAGTTCCACAAACAATTCACATAATCGTCAATCAATACTCGTTGTCTATAATGGATATTCAAAGAACACTTTATTAATCATGGATACAATCGGAATATAATCATCTACATGATTAGCTCTAGGGCATATTCCTAACAGCTTGATGGACTTGTGGAGAGGGTGCCGTTGGTGGATCAATCAACCTTACGTACCGTCTCGGCCATTGTATGAAGTTCTTGATTGCTTGTCCAAGCTTCTCTATACCCTCAGAGGTCGGGATGTCGATGAAGTCGTCTTCATATGCACTCTCGACCGTCAACACTTCCACCCTGCAGTATGCATCTTGCATCTCGACACCATGGAACATACGTCCAGGGATGGCATTGCCTGTGGCCACTTGCTTTGTATGTTGATTCCTAAGGCCATATCTAATTAACAATGAGCAAGGCCAAGGTTTATCAATATCGTCAACTGGATAATGGTCCTTATTTGATGTTGACGCTATACTGCTTTGAAAGGGCATAGATTGTGTGGCCGTCTCCTGGCTACCCAAGGGTTGAGCTGGGCCTGGGACATGCTCCATATATGAAGGAGCTTGTGATGTCATCTGTTGAGCAGACACTGCTCCCGCCAACCGCTTCATCACTTCAGGATCAGGGTTTTTAACGAAGTCTTCCATCAAATCCCTAAATTTTTTGGCAGCCTGCTGCTCAAAATAATCCTTCAATTGCTCCTTATGTTGTTCTCTTTTCTTATACATGCCTTTTCACTCTTCACCAAACCCTTCTTTCCAGGTGGTTCTGGATGAGACGCCCCGTACACGACCTGGATGCTCGGGGTTACCTAGAGCAAGGGAAAGGCTATCCCTCTCCCTCTGTGACTTGAAGGCCACTGTCTTTTCCAGGTTTGTTGCTTCCAAGACCTTCTCGGCAACTGGCTTGATCTCATCGGGACAGGAGATCTCATCGCTCTCAGTGTTTGCCTTCCGATCGCGAAGCCAATTCACACTTCGTTCTGGCACTATATCTGTCAATGCCAACTTGCCCTCTCTCCTCTTTGCTTCGTCTTCTGCCCTCCATTTAGGAATCTTGGTCTTGTATCCGCCAGTGCCGAGGTGGTGGTGGTACTTGTTCTTCTTCGCAAGTGCCGAGGCGGCTTGGCTCTTAGCCTTGGACTCGTCGGAGTTTTTCATGACACTGAAACGTGCCCACTGTTTTGTTGTGATAGGGTACCGCTTCGTTGGGTCCCGCCCCTTCTGCAGCCACTTTTTATTCATATCGTACCTATAGCCCCGGAACGATATTGCTAACTGCTTCATGACATGACCCTTGACCAAACCTTCTGTTCCCTCTGGTAAAATAAACTTAGTGCACAATCGAGTCCAACAATTCGTCCTCTTTACTTCAGGCGCCATACTCCAATCACTCCAGGTGATATCAAATTCTTCCTTTACTAACCATCCAATGGCGGCCCTAAATTTGGGTAGCGCCTCAGAGGTGCTAAGGGCTCTCCGCTCGGGCTAATATCTGTAATCTTATAAACTTCTTCTGGAAATCTATTCCTTCCTCTATCTCCTCGTGCTCGATCACTCTTTTTCTGTGTACTTCTTCGCTCGGAGGAGGTCCCGGTCGTTTGAGGCGCTGTGTCCTTATGAACATCTTGTGACTCTACCTCCATTTCGGCAACAACTTGAGAGAACACCTCCTATCAATTCAATTGTTAGGTACATACATACACATGCATTATTCTCTCGTATAGACAATCTATGAGCATATATATCTCATCATCATTTGGCTCAGCTTCAGGCTCGTAATTAGGGTCACATTCCAACTCAAGACGGGCCTTTTTAGCTCTAGGAGATTCACGTGGTGATACGCTCGGACTCCTATAAGGTTCGGATCCAGAGGAGTCAGATCCAGGTGTACCTACTTGGGCATCGGCCTGCTCAGCGTTTGATGGAGTACTCATCTGCATGAAATATAAGTATGAAAATGGATGTACACTAAATTAACTAAGTAAACTAACTAAAATAACTAAGTAAACTAACTAAGTAAACTAACTAACTAAACTAACTCTAATTATGCATGAAATATAAGTATTAACTAAACTAACTAATAAACTAAACTAACTAAATTAACTAATTACTAAATTAACTAACAAGATTAACAAAACTAACTAAATTAACTAACTAAACTAACTCTAATTATGCATGAAATATAATTATTAACTAAACTAACTAATAAACTAAACTAACTAAATTAACTAATTACTAAATTAACTAACAAGATTAACTAAACTAACTAAATTAACTAACTAAACTAACTCTAATTATGCATGAAATATAAGTATTAACTAAACTAACTAAATTACTAAATTAACTAACTAAATTAACTAATTACTAAATTAACTAACAAAATTAACTAAACTAACTAATAAACTAAACTAATTAAATTAACTAATTAAAAACTAACTAAATTAACTAATTAAAAAAAACTAATTAAAAAAACTAAATTAACTAACCAAATTAACTAAACTAACTAATAAACTAAACTAATTAAATTAACTAATAAAAACTAACTAAATTAACTAATTAAAAAAAACTAATTAAAAAAACTAAATTAACTAACAAAATTAACTAAACTAACTAATAAACTAAACTAATTAAATTAACTAATAAAAAATAACTAAATTAACTAATTAAAAAAACTAAATTAACTAACAAAATTAACTAAACTAACTAATAAACTAAACTAATTAAATTAACTAACTAAATTAACTAATTAAAAAAACTAAATTAACTAACAAAATTAACTAAACTAAACTAATTAAATTAACTAATTAAGAACTAACTAAATTAAATAATTAAAAAAACTAAATTAACTAAACTAACTAATAAACTAAACTAGTTAAATTAACTAATTAAAAACTAACTAAATTAACTAATTAAAAAAACTAATTAAAAAATGAAATTAACAAATTAAAATGAAACTAAACTAACTAACAAAAATAACTAAACTCACTAATAAACTAATTACTAAAAAATGAAATTAACAAATTAAAAAAAAAGGACCTCTCGGGCCTCGGCGGTGGAGCAGCGGCGGTGCCGGTGGCGGAGCTCTCGGAGCGGGGCTCGGCGCGCGGTGGCGGTGGAGCAGCTCGGCGGTGGCGGTGGCGGCGGAGCGTGGCTCTCGACGGTGGAGCAGCACGGCGCACGGCGGCGGTAATGGCGCGGCGGCGGTAACGCGGTGGAGCAGCGGCGGCGCTGGAGCAGTGGCGGCGATGGAGCAGCGGCGGACGTGTTGGAGCAGCGGCGCGTAGGCGGACGGTGAAGCAGCGGTGGCGGAATTCGGCAGCCTGACGGCGTCGGATTCAAAAATCGCGCCTCCGGTGACTTAGAAATTTTCGACAGCCGCGCGCTGTAATTTATATTGGACGACATTAGTATAGGCGGGCCATATTGACCACCACCTGTGAAAATATTAGTACAGACGGTGGTCAATATGGCCCGCCTGTACTAATACATTAGTACAGGCGGCGGTCAATGACGCCCGCCTGTACTAATACATTAGTACAGGCGGCCCTCGTTGACAGCCGCCTGTACCAATGTTTTTTCCATTTTCAGTTAGTTAATTTAGTTAGTTTATTTAGTAATTAGTTAAATTAGTTAGTTAATTTAGTTAGTTTAGTAATTAGTTAATTTAGTTAGTAATTAGTTTTTTCTCTTTATTTAGTTTAGTTAGTAACTAATGGTATGTTAATTAGGGTTAGTTATTATTTCATGTACTTAATTAGGGTTTGTGGATTTATTTAGTTAGTTTATTTAGTAATTAGTTAACTTAGTGTTTACTAATAATAGGTTTGTTAGTTAACTTAGTAAGTAATTAAAGGCTTGTTTAATAGGATTAGTTATTATTTCATGTACTTAATTAGGGTTTGTGGATTAATTTAGTTAGTGTTTATTAGTTAGTTTAGTTAGTTATTAGGGTTAGTTATTATTTCATGTACTTAATTAAAGGCTTGTTTAATTAGTAATTAGTTAATTTAGTTAGTTTATTTAGTAATTAGTTAATTTAGTTAGTGTTTACTAATAATAGGTTTGTTAGTTAACTTAGTAAGTAATTAAAGGTCATTTATTCCCTTTATTAAGTTTAGTTAGTAATTAAAGGCTTGTTTAATAGGGTTAGTTAATATTTCATGTACCTAGGGTTAGTAAATAAAATAGAATCCAAAGGTATACAAGAAGGGGAAAGAGGTTTTAATTAAGATTTGTTTAATTAAGTTAGAAAATAATATCATAGTCCAAAGGTATACAACAAAGGGAAATGTAAACATTTGCTTAATAAGAAAGAGTAGCATTAGGTACAAATGATAAGTGGTACATTAATTAGTTACATGATAAACAATCTAGCGTGCTACAATTCTTCCTTGTCCATCATGGCGCACCCAGGGCAAAGAGGTTTGCGGGATACTTTTCTCCACATTTTTTATCTTTTCTTCAAAGTTTGTAAAAAGAGACATCTCGTTGAACTGATTAACATCCTCTAAATCCATTACACCATCAACTCCTACAATTTGTTGCTTTCCAGGGATTGCTACGTGCTTTGGCTTTTGGGTACTTTTCTTTTCATTCATAGATAGAATTTGTTCCACATAGAACACCTGTGCAGCACGGTTAGCAAGGATCAACGGATCATCTTTGTAACCTACTTTACTTAGATCAAGAACTCTTTGTCCATAGTTATCCACATTGACATGTTTATCTTGAACCCATCGACATCAGAACACTGGAATCTGCAGGCGTGGACCATATTCAATCTCCCATATGTCATCAATGAATCCAAAGTATGTAGTTTCTTCACCAGTTGTATCATCTACAACCTCACATCGAACGCCACTATTCTGGGCCATGCGCTTGGTGTCCCTAAAACTGGTGGAAAATGTGAAGCCACTAATGTCATAGCTCTGCCATGATATGACCTGGCTTGATGGTCCGGATGCTAAAATCTTGATGGTTTCTGATTCATCTGTCATGTCCAAATTCTTTAGCCATGCGGTGAACCGACGCTTGTGTTCCTTGTGTACCCAATCATTTGTGCATCCTGGATTCTCCTCACGAAGCTCTTTCATGTGCTGCTTGGTGAATGGGTCCATTATTATGAGTTGTTGTAGTATGTTGTAGTGTACCTCTAGGACTATGTTGTAATCTGGCGGGATGAATGATTTTCGTCCCATCCTCCCTCATCCACCAAGCCTTCCCTCATGTCGCAACGGAGGCAAACCAATTGATACCTGGTCTTTTAGGAGATTATTACATAATGGTCCTCCAGACTCAATGGACTCTTCTGTAGTGTATGCCTCTATCATGGAACCCTCCGGATGAGCACGATTTGCCATATAGCCATTCAATATTGACATGAAACGCTCATACGTCCACATTTCATGGAAATACATGGGGCCCAATGCCTCAATTTGAGGCACCAAATGAACAATAAGGTGTACCATGATATCAAAGACGATGGGGGAAAGCACATCTCTAACTGGCTCAATGTCTCTGTAGCAAATTTCTGTAGGGACTCTAACTCATCACGGATAATTACCTTCTCAGATATCTTATTGAAGAAGTAGCACAACCGTGTGATTGCCATCTTTAAAAACACTGGATTTATAGCCCTGATGGCAATAGGAAGAAAAGTGGTCAGCATTACATGACAATCATGTGAGTTATAGTTGGTGAGTGTAAGGTCTTTCATCGAAACAAGACTCCTTATGTTGGAGCAGAAACCAGATGGAACTTTTAAATTCTTCAACCACACACACATTGCATGTTTCTCATCTCTGTTCAGGTTATAGCTTGCTGCCGGTAGATGGTACTTCCCATTCTCTAGGAGTACAGGGTGAAGTTCTTTTCTGATCTTTAAATGTTGCATGTCCAAACGTGAATTGAGACCTTCCTTTGTCTTGCTCTTTATGTCTAGCAAAGTTCCAACTACGCTGTCAAACACATTCTTCTGAACATGCATACCATCGATCGCATGTCGTACGTCTAAGTCTTTCCAGTACGATAAGTACTTAAAGAAAATAGACTTCTTCTTAAATGTGTCCCCCTCATTTGCCTTCACAACCTTTCTTGGTTTCCCATCTTTGGTCTTTTTTCCAAACACAAACTTGACATTCTCAACTATCTTATACACTCTGTGCCCTTTACTATAACCTGATGGAGCAGTAGATTTTGATTCATCTGTATTGTCAAAGTACTTATTCATCTTTTGTAAGCGGTACTTATGGCCTGCCGGTAGCCACCTCCTATGCCTCATGTACACTATCTTGTTAGATGAAGGAAGAGACACGTGCCATGCTCCATCTATGCACTCTACACAACCAACCTTTCCCTTGAACTGGCCTGATAATGAGAAGAGAGCAGGATAATCATTAATTGTGACAATAATAATTGCTCTCAGTGTGAATGTCTCTTTGCGGAACGCATCGATCATTTTGACACCCACTTCCCATAGTATTTGCATCTCTTGCATTAAGGGCTCTAGAAATACATCCATATCAACTCCAGGTTGTGTAGGTCAAGAAATAAGAATGGTTAGCAAAAGATATTTTCTTTTTTGACTCAACCATGAAGGAAGATTGTATATTGTCATGATCACTGTCCATGTGCTGTGCGTGCTGCTCCTCTCGGCAAATGGATTCATTCCATCAGTACTCAGAGCAAACCTTACATTTCGTGGGTCCTCAGCAAAGTCTGGATATTTCTTATCGAATTCTTGCCATTGCTTTGCATCGGCTGGATGTCGTAACTTTCCATCATCTTTCCTTTCATCAGAAGCATGCCAGGTCATAAGTTCCGCATCATCAGGGTTTGCAAACAAACACCTCAAATGATCAACCACAGGGAGATACCATATCACTAATGCAGAAATTCTTCTCAACGCATAATAGTCCACTTCGATATTGCTAGTGGGCTTTGAACGTTTGTCTTGTTGAGTCTTTGTTTGCGTCTTCTTTCGCTTCCTCCCTGAAGAAACATAGGCTGCATTCCCTTCCTCTTGATAATCTTTATTCGTCTTGTACCTACTAGCACCGCAGTTTGGACAACTGTGTAAGTCTTTATACTGATCACCCCGATATAGGATACAATGATTTCTACATGCGTGGATCTTCTCAACACCCATCGTAAGTGGACTGACTAGCTTCTTTGCATAGTACGTATTAGCAGGCACTCTGTTCTCCTTAGGAAGAAGGTCTCCAAGTACACGCAATAAATCATTGAAACTAGCATCGGACCAACCATATCTAGCCTTAATCGTCAAAAACTGAAGAACAACACGTAGTGTCGACCACTCTTTGGTACAACCTTTCGACTCGTCGTACAAAGGCTCTTCTGCTGCCTTCTTCAAGGCTTCCATTCGGTTCATGAAGAATATTGATGGATCCGCACAACGGTTCATTATTGCCTCTAAGAAATCTGCATCTTCAATGGCATCAGTGTTAACATGCTGAGTTTCATTAACATCGGACGTAGAATTATGAGTTTGATTGACATTTGGCATAACATGATGGGTTTCATTGATATCTGGCATAGCATCACATTCATTGAGATATGGCATTGGACCCTCCACATTGATGTTACTTGCAGTGTTGTCAGTTGTCCATATATAAGGTGTAGAACTACCCTCACCATGTTTTGTCCAAATCAAGTAGTCCTCTACAAATCCTCTGCAAACCAGATGAGAAGTGATTGCTTCCACATTGTCAAATACCACAATATTTTTATAGTCTGCGCATGGACAACATATGTGCTTCGCCTTTGTTCTCTGAGCATGTATCTTCACGGCATCAATAAATTTTTGGACCTCCACTACATAAGATGGGTCTAATATTGATAAGTTGTACATCCATAATGACCTCTCTATATTTATCTATAGTTAGGAAAATATTGTATGTCACTCTAAAAACAAAACGAAAATAATCCCTCATAACTAAGATTCTATCCTCCATCAATTAAATAGATATGAAAACTTACCTCTTACAGAATTTACAAAATAAAAAATTTAAATAATTATTTAAACTCATTTTTATAATTATAAGAATTAATTAAACGGAGATGACATCTTGATTAACAAACCCTAAGTATAAGCAAAAATAACAAACCCTAATTAACAAACCCTAAGTACATGAAATACTAACTAACCCTAATTAATAAGCCATTAATTACTAACTAAATTAATTAACTAACTCTAAGTACATGAAATATCTAACCCTAAATAATAAACCATCAATTACTAACAAACATTATTGAAAAACCTAAGCTACATGAAATAATAACTAACCCTATTTAACAAACCCTAAGTACAGACAATAATAACTAACCCTAATTAACAAAATATTAACTACTAAATTAATTCATAAACCCTAAGTATTATATTACATAGATCTACTCACAAGAATTCTAAAAAGTATTTATTTTCTATAATCCGAGCAAGAAACAATTTACTATGAATTTACATAAAAAATAGCTAAAACTCTCTCTCTCTTGCCCTAGCTATGAACCCTAACCCTAGATTTAGAGCACCTCCAATACAAGAATTGAACCAAAGAATCACTAAAAAAATGGCGGCAACGACACTAACTAACCTTTTGGAAGTTTCTCACCAAAGAAATGAAGTTCAAAACATCCCCCTTTGGAATAGCCACCTCTGTGTCGGACACTGTGCACATAGCACAGGAGTAACTGTTCTTGTCTGGAGGTGGAAGAAGGAAATTTATTGCAGCATTAACACAGGCGGTTGGTAAGGAGGACCGCCTGTGTAAATATAGGTATTTATACAGGCGGTAGAGATAGGAGAGCCGCCTGTGTAAATTGTTTTACACAGGCGGTTCTCTTGCTGGGTCCACCCAATTTTTTGTACTGACGTCATGAAGTTGTGAACCGCCTCTGAAAAAAAACGACGTGGCAGTAAAAATGATTTTTCTACTAGTGCGCAGAGGTCACTTCGAAGTGGCCGTGTTAACTGTTGAAATGTTGAATCGCATGAATGCCTGGACTAGCATCTCCATTACCTCTCCAACACAATCTCCCTTTTTAAATAAAGCTGCCATATTAGGGGAGACGGGGCAATTTTATTCCTCCACCAGCTGCCCAATACCTCTTCGTCTTTTTAACCAAAAAGCTCTCATCTCTCTTATATAAACGGGAGTTACGTCTCCCCTAATAGTTATGTATTGGAAAAAATATTAGTGATCTGCTAGAGCATCTCTCCCAATATTTAAAAATTTATTGGTGATCACCAATACCATTTTATTAGGGATAGAGTATTTGGTGAGCTGCTGCAAAAGCAAAAATTCAGTACGTAGGTTCGGACTAAAAGAACCGGAAATACCATCCGGTCTCACGCATCATCTAAAACTCCCCATGCCGAGGACTTGATAGCTAGATGCAGACACACGGGTGAAAAGGACAGCTTTGACTGCAAGAATAGAGCAATGCCGGAAATATCTGTTGTTGAAGTTCCAAATTCATAGCTCAAGACAAAGGTCGGACTTCTGATGAAACGAAGCGGAGGCTCGTCGCCGGGAGGCTTAATTCGTTTATTATTCTTGTATGCCGTCGCATGGCGTTGTAACCCGACTCTTGATAATAATGAGGAGTGTTTGCTGGCTGGCGGCCGTGGTTTTTTCCCTTCGCATTGGAGGAGTTTTCCACGTTAAATCTTGTGTCTCGCTGTGATTTGATCTTATATTCTTCGTCCCTTATCCGCCGACGTTCACAACACCTGTCGAATGAGTCTTTTCCCAAAGGAGGATGATCCATCATGTGCAGCCATGAAGCACTACGGGGCCGGTGATCAAATGCCGCCTTGGCTGGCTGGCCGAAGCTCTGAACTCAAGTTAAATTGCAGCATATTTAGCTGCCATCCAGAGAAAGGGAGGGCACTCTGATTCCAAATGCCAACTGTCTCTACTCCTACCTAGTGTCACTCATCTGAACGCAGCTATAACATTAATAAAGGACTAGAGATGTGCTTGTCGATAAATCTTATCCCGGAAACACCTTCTTAGTAATTATAAGGGGTTGGTTAGCAACATAGAAAGTCATTTTATTTGTGCGACAACTTACTTCAATTCTAAAGAAATTAGAACAATAATAGCACTTTCATTTTTTTCCAAACAGTAGGTTAATTAATCAAACAACTCAGGATAAATAGAGCTTAATTTATTTAAAAATGTGTTAACTGAATAGATTAAACACGAGGACACTTAATTAAGTTAATTGTAAATTCATGATATGTTTTCTGTAAAAACCCAAGTAAAATTCACAAGGTTAAGAGATCTATTACTTGTATAAAAATAACTCCAAGAACTTTTCTCGGGCTTTCTTCGCGCATGTGGACACATTTGAACCCTCCTTATGGATGTGATGGACAGAAAGCCTTGAGGAAGAAGTGTATTTGTTTATAGATAGACTCCGGTGTGCGTTTCTCTCCATAGAGCCTCCAATGCACAGAAAACGTGCAGCAGCACCCCGCGTGCGTGTACCCTGAAAATTCTGAAAAAATCCAAAATAAAGGTGTAGACACCAAGGTTTGAATCCTGGTAGATAACGTCCCACTGGACAGACCTACCACAAGACCATTTGTGGGGGAAGGGGGGGGGGGGTTCGCACTTGGCAAAGTAAACTTCTTCCATGCTGTCGGTGTTAAGAAACTACCAACAAGTAAATTTATACGCGTGTCAGGTTCCGAATGATGAGACAAAGAGACAAGAGGTTTATACTGGTTCGGGCAAGAAGTCCCTACGTCCAGTGCGAGGCTGCTCATGTTCCTTATCTCTGCTTGGAGGGGGTATACAAGCTGGGTCGAGAGAGGGAGTGCGAGTCCCAGGTCTCGGAGTGCTTCGGCGAGTGTGTGTGTTCTAGTTCCCCGTCTACGTCGTCCCCATCACCCTTCTTTTATAGTTGCAAGGAGGGTAGGGAAGGTTACAATTGTGGGCCGAGAGGAATCATGTGGGGTGTTGTTGTCGATGGGATATCCTATAGGGTACCCATGGACCGGCTTACCTAAAATTTGGGCCTCCTTCCCTCAGCCCAAAAAGGAAGACGGACAGAAAAACCAAATTCTACCCGGTGAAGACAACAAGACCGAAGCACAACTTAGGACTCTAAGTTTGTAACCGAGTAGGATTAGAGCAACCCTCGACCAGTTCCTGGATTATAAAGGGCTGGTGAGGGTATCACCCAAAAACAACCGGAACATACTACCCAACACCCGATACGTAGAGCGACACACAACTCTTTGTATTACGATCAAGAGCAATAACAAACGACTCAACTGGACGCAAGGTTATTACTCGACCTTGTCGAGGGCCTGAACCAGTATAAACCGTGTGTCCCTGCGTTTCCAACCACCAAGGTTTCACTATTCGCCGAGGCACGAACTACTGTCTCGGGTAACCCCGTGGCAGGCTATCGGTGGTAAAACATCGACAGCTGGCGCGCCAGGTAGGGGCTTTCGGTGAATTTTTTCTCGAAAGCTTGGTGGACCACGACCTCAAGATGACGAAGTCGACGTAAGCAACATTGATCTTCGGATCATGGATCTACAAGATCAACGACGATGGAAAGATTCAAGGCCGACTCCGAGAAGAAGGAGTTGATCAAGATCTTCAAGGACTGGTTCAAAAGACGTGAAATCTCACAATTTCAAAACCAACCAGACTAGCAGACGAGGAGGGATACGAAACCGACTCGGAAAAAGAGACATCAACATATGACAATTTCGAGATCAACACGAAAAGGCTGATCACAAATCAAGTCGGAACACGTAACCGAACTCCAATCAAAGACAAGAACAACTCGAAAGCAATCAAGAACTCGAGTTTATATGGGCTACACAATTCTGCATATATATATGAAAATTTTCTCCAGAAAAAGATGACAAAAAGCATAACTCTGAAAGGCGCCCAAGAGGGAATGATCATGTCGACAACTCCAGAAGGATGTATCGTGCATTGGCCATACCAATCCTCAAGGATGGAAAACCAGGATACAGAACTATCGTTTCAAGTAGGAAAAGAACTCGGACTTTACCGAGGACCATCATACAAGACAAGAAGCCAACAAACGAGAAGAACTCGGAAGATACATACCATATACATGGCGGAACTAGAACCTTATCTAGAACCACCACAAATACCCAACTTGAAATCATCGAACGAATCAGAAGGTGATATCTCAGACGACGAAGAAGGCGATGACAATGAAACCAACGATCATAAGACTGCAAGGCTGAAAAAGAACAAAGCTAGAGCAGGAAGGAGAAATCGAGCTGCTCAGAGAAAACAAATTTGGATCAAATACAAGGCGGAATTGACAGAATACAACAAGAAGAAGGCAGAAAGAGAATCCATGAGGAATACAAAGAGAGAGAAAAATCAAAGATTTGACGAAAGAACTAAACATTCTTACTAAAGAGGAAAGAATCACAGACGAACCAATCAAGGAAGACGGAGACCCCAATAAACAACCCGACGACGACACACCTCAAGGTGGACAAGGAGAGAAGCAAGAACAACCGCCTAAGAAGACAATATTCCATAGACTAGGGAAGTCAGGGATACCACAACCATCGGAAAGACAGGAACAACATCTCAGACTGATAAAACAAAACAACCCGGATTGGGATCAATGCTGTCCAGAAGACTATGGTGAATCCGAATACATGGGGGACAGGGACTATTACCGAAGAGATTGGTCACCAGACTTCAACAAAGCAGAACAATACGATAGATTTCCATGCTTTGCAGGAAGACTACAAACTTTAAAATTACCACACAAATTCAAGCCAGCAAATCACTCCAAGTATAACAGAAAAGTAGAACCCAGACAATGGATAAGAGTATATTCGCAATCCACTGAACTCGCAGGAGGAAACAATGACATCAAGGCCCTATACTTTCCAATGGCACTCGAAGCCATGCCCTTACAATGGTTTGATAAGCTAAAGCTAAGGCCAATCAAATATTGGGAGGATTTGCAAGAAGCGTTCTGCAACAACTTCGCGGGAATAATAACACATCCCATGACGGCGGCAGAATTGAAGAACGTAAAGCAAATAAGAGGAGAAACCCTGAGGGAATATTACAGGAGATCTGGAGAACTCAGAGCTCAAATACATGACATTACCGACAGAGAAGTAATAGAAACATTTGTGGATGGAATCTTAGCAAATTGGCAGTTCAAAGACTACTTTAACGAAAATCCGAGATCCAATGAAGACTTCAAAAGAGCTGTCGAAAAGATGATATCATCGGAAGAAAGAATTCGGCACAGATTCACCCGAGATTTTCATGAAAATAAAAGACCAGATTTCAGACCCAATGACAAAAGACCAAGACAAGACAACATGGTAGCAACAACGGACAATAAAAGAAGATTCAACGACAATGACAAAGGAGGGTACAACAACAAATACAGCAACAACAGAAACATAAACCAGAATAACAAGTACTCGAATAACAACTACCAAGGCAACAACTACACAAGAAGTCCAGCAGAAAGGATAGAAGACCTACCCTGCTACATACATCCTAACGCAAGCCACAAGCTAGTTGAATGTAACGTATTTCAACGAAGATTCACGAAGAAAGAGGATACACGAGCAAACAACTCAGAACAAAGAACAGAAGGATCAGGGAAGGATACCAAGAAAGCAGAGGGGAATTATCAAGAACCCCAACAACAAATAGAAGTAATCTTTTCTGGAGCATCATACACAAGAAATAAAAGGCAGGAAAAGCTAGCACACAGAACCATCATGGCAGCAGAACTAGCTACCCCAAGATATCTGGACTGGTCAGAGTACCCAATTCAATTCACAAGAGAGGATCAATGGACAAGCGTAGCAAATGCAGGCAACTATCCCCTAGTAATGGGACCAACAATAGCAGGAGTGGCAGTCTCCAAAGTACTCATCGACGGAGGAGCAGGATTAAACATAATCTTCGCAGACACCCTAAGAAAGATGAACTTGGACTATGAAGGCATGATCACACCAACGAGTATTCCTTTTTATGGAATAGTACCCAAAAAAGCTTCCATACCATTGGGACAAATCACTTTAGCATTCACCTTTGGAACACCCGACAAATATCGGACCGAGTTCATCAAATTCAAAGTAGCCGACTTCAAATCATGTTATCATGCAATCCTTGGAAGACCAACATTAACAAGATATATGTCAATACCTCACTACCCGTATCTACTGCTCAAGATGCCGACAACAAAAGGAGTTCTTTCATTAAAAGGAGATCTAAAGAGAGCATACGATTGTGATGTACAAGCCGTACAAATATCAGAAAAACTACAAGACTATCAGGAAAAAGAAGACATTGCGAAGAAAGTTGAGAAAATGAACCAGGATGAAATCCAAATATCGGCAAAGAAGCCAAGCACCTTCACACCTCCTAAAGAAGCAGCCACAAAGACGATTGATCTATTAACTGGAGATCTAGAAAAAACATCAATAATCAGCGTGAGTTTGGATCCTAAATAGGAACTCGCGCTCACCAACTTTCTAAGGGACAACAAAGACATATTTGCTTGGAAGCCAGCAGATATGCCAGGAGTCCCAAGGGAGTTGGCTGAGCACAAAATTGACACAAATAAAGGTTCAAGACCAAAAAAACAGAAGCTACACAGATTTGCACCAGACAGGAAAGCAACAATCAAAAAGGAAATTACAAAATTACTGGCAGTAGGGTTCATTAGAGAAATAATCAACCTGGATTGGTTGGCTAATCCAGTTTTGGTGGAAAAGAAGAACTCAAAAGAATGGCGTATGTGTGTGGACTACACAGACCTCAACAAATAATGTTCAAAAGACCCATATGGGCCACCAAGAATTGATCAAGTCATAGACTCAACAGCGGGATCATCGCTACTATCATTTCTCGACTGCTACTCAGGATACCATCAAATATCATTAAGGGAAGAAGATCAAAGCAAAACATCTTTTATAACACATTTCGGGGCATACTGTTACAAGTCAATGTCGTTCGGATTGAAAAATACAGGAGCAACATATCAAAGAGCAATACAAACTTGTCTAGGAGATCAAATTGGAAGAAACGCTGAGGCATACATTGACGACATAGTAGTCAAAACAAAAGAACCCGAATCACTGTTGGAAGACTTAGAAGAGACCTTCAAGAATCTAAAAGCATGGAAGTGGAAGCTCAATCCAACAAAATGTGTTTTTGGTGTACCATCAGGACAACTACTCGGTTTCCTAGTTAGCAACAGAGGAATTGAAGCAAGCACAAAACAAGTCAAAGCAATAATGGATATGAAGCCACCAAAAAAGATCAAGGACATACAAAAACTCATAGGATGTATGACAACTCTCAACAGATTCATATCGAAATTGGGAGAAAAAGGACTACCCTTCTTCAAACTCCTAAAAGGAAAAGAGAACTTCGAATGGACAGAAGAAGCAAATCAAGCTTTCATCAAGCTAAAAGAATATTTATCATCATCCCCAATAATGACACCACCAAGAAATAAGGAGGACATGATGCTATATATCACGGCAACAAAAAACGTAGTAAGTGCAACAATCATCGTGGAAAGAGAAGAACCCGGACGTACCCACAAAATACAAAGACCGGTATACTACATCAGCGAAGTACTCATGGAATCAAAAGTTAGATACCCACATGTACAGAAACTACTATATGCAGTACTCATATCATCAAGAAAGTTGAGGCATTATTTCCACGAGCACAAAGTAACAGTAGCAACCAACTTCCCGTTACAAGACATACTCAGAAACAAAGATGCCACATGCCGAATACCTAAATGGGCAGTGGAACTCGGATCTCTAAATATAGATTTCAAACCAAGGATAGCAATCAAGTCACAGATATTACCCGACTTCATTGCAAAATGGACATAAATTGCACAAAAAGAACCCGAACCAATAAGAGACCACTGGAAGATGTACTTTGATGGTTCTCTGAAACTTGGAGGGGCTGGAGCAGGTGTACTACTGATTTCCCCAGAAGGAAGACAATTAAAATACGTACTACAAATATTATGGAAAGCAACAAATAATGAAGCAGAATACGAAGCACTCATACATGGATTAAAAGTAGCAGCCACCCTGGAAATCAAAAGAGTTCTCGCTTATGGAGATTCAACAGTAGTAATCAATCAAGTAAACAAAGAGTGGGACTGCTCAAAAAACAACATGTATGCATACTGTGCAGAAGTAAGGAAACTCGAAAAGAACTTCGAAGGACTAGAAATCCACCATGTCTTGAGAGATTCAAATGTGGCAGCAGATATCTTGTCAAAGTTGGGATGAGACAGAGCAAAAGTACCACCGGGAATATTTGTAGAAGAACTCGCAAAGCCATCAATCCAAGAAATCAGTAAACAAAAAGAAGACCCAATGGACATAGACTAGATAAAAGAACCCGACACCTCAAAGCAGATCCTCAACATAGAAAGCGATTGGAGACAACCATTCATCGATTATAAGAATGAAAACAAACTACCCGGAGACAAAGTAGAAGCAACAAGGGTTATAAGAAAAAGCAAAGTTTACGTCCTCGTAAAGGATAAATTATACAAAAGAGCAGCATCTTCTAGAGTATTATTGAAATGTGTATCTACACAGGAAGGAAAAGAGATATTGGATGAAATCTACTCGGGCTGCTGTGGAAATCATGCAGCATCCAGAACATTAATCGGCAAAATATTCAGAAGTGGATTTTATTGGCCAACAGTACTCAAAGACGCAGAACAATTAGTCAAGACATGCAAAAATTGTCAAATGTTCGCAAGATAGTCACATGTTCTAGCACACAATCTAATCTGTATACCACCAGCTTGGCCTTTTTCATGCTGGGGGCTAGATCAAGTCGGACCTCTCAAAAAAGCAAGAGGAGGATTTGAATACATATTTGTGGCAGTAGACAAATTCACCAAGTGGATTGAATACAAACCACTCGTCAAATACAGTACAGAAAAAGCAACAGAGTTCATACAAGACATCATGCACAGATTTGGGATGCCCAATAGAATAATCACAGATCTCGGATCACCATTTACAGCAAAGGAATTCCAATATTAGACAAGATATTGCGGAATAGAAATAGACTATGCATCAGTGGCTCACCCCCAAGCAAACGGACAAGTGGAAAGAGCCAATGGGAAACTATTACAAGGCCTAAAACCAAGGCTATACGAAGACCTAAAAGACCACGGAAGCAAATGGATAGAAGAACTACCAAAAGTGGTATGGGGCTTAAGAACCCAAATCAGCAGAGCAATAGGCTACTCACCTTTCGTCCTGGTATACGGATCAGAAGCCGTATTACCAATTGACTTGATATGGCAATCACCAAGAATCGAACAATACGATGAAGGAGAAGCCGAAGAAACAAGACGACTAGAGATTGACTCAATCGAAGAAATAAGAGACAGTTCAGTGATACAAAATGCAAGATACCTACAAGGCTTGCGAAGACACTACGAAAGAAATATGTATCCAAGAACGTTAAAACCAGGAGATCTGGTACTGCGACTAATTAAAAAGAAAGTCAGAAGACATAAACTACTCAGCCCATGGGAGGTTCCTTTCATCATCAAGACAGCAATACAACCCGGAACTTACGAGCTAATGACAGAAGATGGAATTCAACTAAGCAATACCTGGCATATCAGCCAACTCAAGAAATTCTACAACTGAAGAGATAAGATACAAGACATCAAGAACAAACCGGCAGTTTGCATAATGAGAGGCACTGTCTGGAGTCAGTTGTTTTGTGAGGCAACTTGACAAACTGACTGCTTTGCACCATGAGTGGCATAGTCTGGTTCATATATAAGTCTACCGTTTCGTAAGGCGACATAACAAGCTGACAGCTTTGCACCATGAGCGGCACTGTCTGACATTTTTAAGTTGGTTGTTTCGTGAGGCAACCCGACAAACCGACTGCTTTGCACCATGAGCGGCACAGTCTTGTTCACATATAAGTCTACCATTTTGTGAGGCGGTATGACAAGCTGATAGCTTTGCACAATTAGCGGCATTGTCTAGCATTTTTAAGTCGGTTGTTTTGTGAGGTAACCCGATAAATCGACTGCTTTGCACCATGAGCGGCACAGTCTAGTTCATATATAAGTTTACCATTTTGTGAGACGGCATAACAAGCTGACAGCTTTGCACCATGAGCAGCACTGTCTAGCATATTTTAAGTCAATTGTTTCGTGAGGTAACCTAACAAACCGACTGATTTGCACCATGAGCGACACAGTCTGGTTCACATATCTACAAGTCTACCGATATGACATCAAGCTACTCAGCATAACAAAAAGCATCAGTCTACATCGACGACAAACCGACTGATTTGCACCATGAGTGGCACAGTCTGGTTCATATATCTACAAGTCTACCGGCATGACATCAAGCTACTCAGCACAACAAAAAGCATCAGTCTACATCGATGACAAACCGACTGCTTTGCACCATGAGCGGCACAGTCTGGTTCATATATCTACAAGTCTACCAGCATGACATCAAACTACTCGGCACAACAAAAAGCATCAGTCTACCTCGACGACAAACCGACTGCTTTGCACCATGAGCGGTACAGTCTGGTTCATACATCTACAAGTCTACCGTTTCAAGAGGAGGCATGTCAAATATCAAACTACTCAGCGCAATAAAAAAGAACAGTCTACCTCGACGACATCAAAAATAATCACTTGCAAAAAGTGACACAACATTCCTGCTTGAAGAGCAGCACAAACTCGGCGCAACAAAGACAGCAAGTCAAATACTATTACGTCAGAAAGTGATATCTACTACTCCAGCATCAGAAACTACTCGTCCAAAATAACAAGACTACTTTAAACTACTCGGAAATTATCAAAAGCAACGACAAAGATCATCAAAGCCTAACTCAGAGGTACAAGGCACTTTATGAACAAGAATATCTCTAGTATAGTCATCAAGACACGAAGGCCAATAATATTATCCAGAAAGAACTCGGGAATTCAAAAGCATCTACAAAGCCTAATGCAGAGACATAATATTACAAGTGTCAATCAAAAGAATTCGACATGGTTTACAAATATCAATAAAATGAGGCACTCATCAGAAGGACAAGCAAGTCAATCGAAGAACAACTTATAGACAAAGCAAGACAAAAGCATCAAAATATCAGGACAAAGCCTGAAATATATTAAGCAAAAGTATCATTCAGAGTATATTACAAGATCATCATCCAAAGACAAGTAAATGTGTTCATCAAGGAGAAGGGGGCAACACTTTCATCTGACCAAGGATCTCATTATAAAGATCTTCAACTTCAAGTTTCGACTGTTCCCACCTAGTCAGGAGATCGGCCTCCATAGGGTCTTCAAGAATTCGGTTCAAAGGAACCTCAGGAGCAATAGCCCGAACAAAGGAAGCAACATTGTTAATACATCGTACAAATCCACCCTGAAAAAACTCATGGAATCGTGAAGACAACACTGGAATTATACTATCCACACCAGCGTTATCATCTCCAGGACGACAAACAGTAGCAATAATGGGCTTAACAGCTTCAAGCTGAGATCTAAGTTGTGCTCGGGCAGAATTCAACTTCCCTTGCAAAGTCTGAACCGATTGTAAAGCCTGAACAAGGTCATGATCAGCACCAGTCCGAATAACCTGAGCTTCAGCTAGCAAATCTTGAACCTTTTTTAAAGTATCATCAGCAGATTCACTTACATGCTTAGCCTTATTTTCAGAAGACCGGAGAGTCTCGGTCAACACCTCCCGATCTTTTTTCCAAGCTTCACATTGATGTTCGGCATCTGACAAATATCAAACAAATAAACAAAAACAATATGGCAGAATCAAAACAAGTAGAAGAACGAATGATACCAGCAAGTCGAGATTTCAGATCAGCAATCTCATCAGAAGCCCGGGTAGCAGCAGAATCCCGCATTACTGTCTTCCGAGCCAACTCAGCCTTCACACGAGACAACTCAGCCTCAGCTTTACCAAGACTACCCTGAATAAGGGAAGCCGATCTCTCCTCTTGAGGACTAAACAAAACATCTTGATCCTGATGGAAAGCCTGCCGACGGAAATAAAGATAAGAGGAAAACAGAAAAACAAATGGAAATACAAAAAGAATATTATCAAAAGTACCTTGAGCTCAGCACCGTATCCTGAAGAAAAAGATTCCCAGGTTGAAAGCAACGGTCAATTCGCTCAGAATGAGCAGACAAAGGAACACAATGATCAACAGCAGAAAAGACTTGTGCATCAGGTCGGGCAGTCAAGAAAGACTTCCCAAAAGACAACTTAGTCAAACCAGCGTCATGAGAAACTGCCGGAGCATCTATAGCAAAGAAGTTAGCACAGAGATACAGGAAAAGGATAAAACCTAGAAGGATAGAAAAATAAATATACCTTGGGAAGACAACTGCAAATCTAAAACAACTTTAGAGGAAGAGGAGCCATACAAAGCAATACTGCAGACAAAAATTTCACAAATCCTTAGAAAGAACTCAGCAAATATCAAAGAAATAATCAAAAGAAAGGAGATATACCTAGAAGATTTTTTGATCTCAGCCACAGTTTGAGAGAAGGACAGCTTCGGGATAGCAAAGTCAAAATCATCATCAAAAGATGGTAAAGCAAAAGAAGAAGGAGCAACAGACCCAGAAGCAAGGGGGACATTAGCAGGCACCCGACTGCATAAAAAAGAACAAGTATCAGCACATATCATGGAAGCACATAGAAAGAAACAATAGAAAAAGAGCTCACCCTGAAGGACTTAAAGGGTCAACTGACTCATCTTCAGTCGAAAGAGCCGAATGACCATCTACAAAATAAAAAACAAAGTCAAAAAACAGAAGGATGGGAAGACAGGAGAAAGTGGCAAAAGAACTCAACATAAAGATTACCTGACAAGGAACCATGACGGGCAGACCGCCTCCTTTTTGGTCGAGGAGGCTTAATGGCTGCATCCAAATGTCCTCGCTTTGGAGAAGCAACACGAGAACCAGCAGCAACATCTGTATCATCATCATCATCATCATCATCATCATCATCATCTTCATCATCTTCATCATCATCCAAAATCCCACCATCATCAGTAGCAGGAACATTGAGAGCAAAGTCATGACCAAAACCCTACAAAACAAAAGTACATCATATCAAAAATACCAAAACAAGGAAAACAGATCAAGGAGGCAAAAAGCTTATATCAGGTGGAGGATTGGCAGCACTATACTCCTGAATCATGACAGGAAGGATGACAACACTACCTAATACTCCATTCATCTTCTCGAGAACAGCATCATCCGAAAGATCAATCTCAAGGATAAGGCGAGACGAATCAGAAGGACCGTTATATTCAAAACCTAGATGATCCCTTTTCATCAAAGGCTGAACTCAGCGACGCAAGAAGCTAGCAACAATATCATTGCCTATTAAGCCAGATTGCTTCAAGAAACTAAGACGATCAATCAAAGGCTTAAGGGCTTGCTTTTCAGAAGAAGAAATTTTATTAGACCAACAAGGAAGGGAGACTGGGAGAGAAGATAAATCAAAAGGCTTAGAAAAAGATGGCTGGGAAACGTAAAACCACTTTTCAGCCCAATCATGGACAAATTCAGATAGGGATAAAGAAGGAAAGGCATTTTTGTGACCCTGCCTGGATTGAATCAGGCAACAGCCACAACTAGGAACCTTTGATCTACCAGTAAAACGGACTCGAAAGAAATAGCGGAGGAACAGAAGAGAAGGAGGGATCCCTATAAAAACCTCACAAAGATGCACGAAGCAAGAAAGGAAGAGGATAGCGTTAGGAACAAGATGGTGAAGTTGGAGACCATAGAAATCAAGGAACTGAATTAAGAAGTCAGATGGTGGAAAACAAAATCCAGATCTAACATAAGAGACAAAAAGAAGAGATTGATCAGGAGATGGGTTTGGGGATGATTGATCACCAGGCAATTCACAGATAGCCGATCTTGAAAGAAGACCTTGTGCAACTAAGTGATCAAGATCACCTTACTGTACGGAAGATTTCATAATCCCTTTACCCTTCATTGCAAAATTACTCCAGGGAGAACGACAAAAGAAGGTTAAGCTAAAACAAAGGACAGAAATTTCCTGTTAGTTGGAGAAAGACACGGTAACAAAGGGTGAAGAAACTTATATAAATGTAAAATAAAAAGGATGGTTCCCATAAACAACCGTTACCCAGAGGCAGCAATTACGGAAAAATAGTGGAACGGTTACCAAAACTGTTACTTCCTAAGATTACGCATCAGAAAAGGAAAAACAACGGTCAGTTCAGGACAACCGCAGTTAAGTACCATAAACATTCACACCCTGCAGAACATAGCATGATGAAGAAGTGGTTAGCCGAAGATGAAAACAACTCGGCAGAACGTGATTACTCCTTTATTGAAATATATCAATACATAGGCAGCTTTACATTAGAATACAACGCCCCAACAACGCCCCAACAGATACAAAAGTACTCACTATAAGATTTTCGGTTTAATGCAACGCTGAAGAATTGCAACATAGAAAATTTGGTTGCTAGAGATCGTTATATTACAACCATTCTAAAAAATGGTAGCGATACATGCCTTTAATACAACGGTTTTCAAGATGTTGTAAAGCTCTGTTGCATTTGGTGGACGATATTGCAATGGTGAAAAATGGTTGCAGTAGAATTGATTTTGGTTGCAATTGTGTGGTAGTACTGCAACTAGATTTACGTTAGTTGCATTTGGGTTTGACTATTGCTGCGGTTTTTTTGTGTTGCATAAAATTTGACAAGCGTTGCAAATGCTAGATGCTTAATGCAACAAGAACTCTTGGAGGCGAAGCAAAAGTGGGGGGTCAATTGCAATCTTTTTTGGCAGTTGCAATATACTTTGATATTGTTGCAAGTGCTAAATTTTATTGCAACGAGATCTCTGGGATCGAAGCGAAAATTGTGTTCAAGTGCAACACTTATTTTTTGTTGCAATATACTTTGATAATTGCAACGAGAACTAGAAGGCGGGGCTAATTTGGATTGGGCCTTATCACGGGCCATACATGCAGCGAGTCAGGCACCCACCAGGTCAAGGCCTGTTGCGGCTGCGGGCTTCAGTGCGGGCCAATCTGGGCCATTCACTATACCACAACCCAATATTAACGTCTCATGGGGGTCGTTAAAAGTACCAAAATAGCGTTAGAAGGTCCGACGTTAAATATTAGTAACGTTCAGTCAGTCGTTATATCTCGTTTTTGCAATAAACTATCGATCGTTATTATTATTTCGTTTTAGCGTTCCACGATCAGTCGTTATATCCTAATATTTGAGTCCACCGGTTCGTCGTTGTATCTCAATTGGGCTTGCGCGCACTGCACTAGCCCAATTCAGGCCTAATATTTTGGCGGCCCACTGCTAATATGAAACCCTAGCATTTCAAGGGTCCGCCGTTCCGCCGCCGTGCCCGGTCACATTTCACTCTCATCTCTACTGCCGCCGACGCGCTCCACCATTCACGCTCGCAAGCGCCGCCCACCGCCTCCCCACTCGCCGCCAGTGACGGAGCCAACGGCCGGGCAGCCAGGGCTCAAGCCCCCCTACTGTTGTCCGGTACAGTAGAGCCTCATGGAGCCCACCTTCATTTTTTACGTAAAAATTTATGAAAAGACAGGGCTAAGATTGGTTGGGTCCGGCATGTGTGACTGAACTACCTCCTTTTACATGTATTTTGTAAATTTTATTATTAATCAACGTTTTCAACATTACAATATTTTCCATCTATTATATATTTGTTTATTGTGACATGTCACAGTATAGTTAAGTCGTAGATTTTTGTTCAGCCCGTCCTAAATTTTTTCTTGGCTTCGTCCCCAGAGGCGAAGCTATGTTGCTTAGACTGGGTGCCAATGCACCACCCAAAAAACATAAAAACAATGATTTAGCTAGATTTTCACCATATATGCACCCCCTAAAATATATATCTATGCACCCCCTAAAGTGCACCACCCTCGAATTTACTCTAGCTTCGCCACTGTTCGTCCCTGCTCGCCGCCGTGCGCTCCCCTGTGATAGGTGCCGCACACCACCTCGCAGCTCCCTCCACACCCCCACACGCACTCCCTCCTCACGGCCGCCGCCCGCGCGCTGCCCTGTGACGGCCATCGCCCCCACTATCCCTCCGTCCACGAGCTCTGCCTCCCTTGCCAAATTCTGACAGAGGGTGCAGACATCTTGTGACCAGCTATACATCCGGCAAACTCGCGCACACATGTGTGCCTGTTGGAGCTGACAGACTAGTGACGGCGGCAGATCCGGCGAGCTCACGCTACGGTGGCGTGCTGAATGCAGCAAAAGCGGCGGCACAGGTGCATGCCTATGGAGAATGTGCGCATGCGTGGGGTACAAATGAAGGTTTGATGAGATCCGGCTCCCAAACTCGTTTCTTTTATTCATGATGCGGACCATCAGATTTAGGATATGTTGTTATTTTAGATTAATTAAATGTTTTGCATTTCGTTTTAGTGGGATTACACAGCACGAGCATATACAAACAGGTTCCGTGACGAATGCTGCCCACCACCCCGCTACATACCATGGACACAGCCTGTTTCGTCTCATGTATGGCATTTTGTGGATTGTTTTAACATGTATAGGTTATTGTTTTTTGCGGATTATTTTAACAAATGTGTTTTTGAAGTGTCTGGAACTCTGTAACCCAGAAGTGCACGTGCACTTGAGGATGTTTTGAGGTAGAAGACGAGGACAAGGAGCAGGAGGAACAGCCTATGAAAATTGATGAATCTCTAGTAAAAAACATTTTTAGAGGCGGTGGTAGAGGCATTTATATAGGCGGCCAAGCCCACCGCCTGTACTGGGGGTCAGTACTAATCGGCCCACAGTATAGGCGGCGGGCTGTGAGCCTTCACAGGCGGGGGCTCACTTTGTCAGCCGCCTGTGTTAATCCGCGGAATAAAATCGCGTTTTTAAAATCGAAAAAAAAGAATTAAATCCTAGGACAAGCACAGTATTAATCCGCCCGCCCGTCTCCGTCGAAGTCGCCCAAAAGACTCATTGCTGTCATCGCAAGTTGAAAACTCAGAAGTCGCAACATGGCTCGCAACCTTCATGGCAGCTAACGTACTGAGAAGTTGTGAACTTATATGCTTAGAAAAGATGTTAACTTGCATGTTTTTTTTATAATTCATAAATGGTGAAAAAATATATTAAAAAATAATCATAACTTAACGGTACACAGTGTTTTGTGTAATTTTCGTATATTTTTTAGCTAGTATATAGATCACTAGAAAATTTTATGAAGTAAATAGGAAAATGAACGGACTAGTACATAACTACTCTTCTTGTTTCCATCTAAGCCAGCAAGCTCAGCGACACGGGCAAACGCCGCCGCGCCGTTTTGCATGTTTACGAACATGCCGATCTCCCGCGCCAAAAGCTTGGAAAATGCCAGGCCCGCGAAAATGCCGTGATGAAAACTCTCGCGCGCGCCCACCCCGTTTCCTCCCCCCCCTCTATTTCGCAGCTTCTCAATTCCCTCCATGTACGCGTGCTTCCTCATCTACCACGTCGACGCCTCCACACGGTTAGGGTTTTCGGATTCCACCAAAGAGAAGTCGAACATGGCGACAACTCCAACGAGTGGAACACCTCCATCCTCGACGTCGATGCGCACACCTGCAGGAGCAGGGACGCTAACAACTCCGGCGGCGGCGGCGCTGGCAAGTTCATCCAGACCCAACGCGACCATGTCCCTTTTTGGGGCAACACATTCGTCCGGCCGGTCGACAGCAGCACTTGGTGATCAACAAGAGAGCAGGGACATGCAGGAAGCAGTGCGCAATGGGGATAATGTAGATCGAATGCATGGGATTAATGATATGTAGGGATTAATGAGTTTAATCTCTGTCCATACAGATAGTATACATACATGTTGGTTTCGTTTAATTTCAGTCATTGGGGATAATGTACATCGAAAGCATGGGATTAATGATATGTACGGATATGATTTTGCTCTCTGTCCATACACATATGCCTATAAGTTCAGTGATTAGGATATTGATTTTTATCAAATTATGCACTATCGATTCAGATCTTAGCTCAAACTCAAAATGAACTATATATAAGTTTCAAATCCTAATATCCCATTTTCCTAGCCTCATGCTGTTTAAGATTTGATATCTATGAGTTGATATGCCAGCAGATAAATCTTAGTTTTTCTCTAATAATCTGTTATCTTATTTCGCCTAGTCATATCTAGCCATCTTCTATCTGCTCTAAATGAGTTAGTGCCAAAGTACTGACATAATTCTAATTTGGAATGGGACTGTAAGCATTTCCTATCAATTAAGCTATATGTTAGTGCCGTCTTCTCTGTCTGTACACATACTATATGTACACTGGTTTCCTTTTAAGTATATTGTTATATCATCACTAGTGCTTAAGTTTGATACTATTGTAATATTTGGCAGCTCGGATCAAACATGGACTCTATTTCACTTGCGAGGGGCACCGAGGGGGCAAGAGTCTTCTACTCTTACAATTAGTAGGGCTGATCTCACCTTGAGTAACTTGCTTGTAATGAAATTCCAATTGGGGTATAGGGTAAGGGACTATTTCTACTACAAGAGGAGATGTGGTAATGCGGCAACACTACACGAAATCGAAGATGAAGTCGCTGCAGATGCTATGATAGCATGTAATGAGGAGGAAATACAGGTCAGACTATTGTTGTCCAAGGAACAAAAAATAGACCAGAATGTGAACATAACACCCTTGAAAGTACCTGGAAGGAGACCCATTAGGGAAGAGAATATAGATGAAGATGAGGAGTCAATTGATGCTTACAAGAAATGGTTGCAAGTCATGCATAAGGAAAACCGATTCACGGGTAAGTGTTATGTTGGACTCATATTTAAACACGACTACAGAAACGGCAATCACTGCCGATTGTGTTTGGGCCGGCAGCAATGCCTCGTCATTGCCGGTTCAGGCTCTGACAGGCCCCCAATTATTGGGGGCAGGCGTTGAACCGGCAGTTAAACACAACATCACTGCCGGTTAGTGTCTTGAACCGACAGTGATGTTGTGTACAGTATAAAGCTTCGATCTCCTCTCCTCCTCTCCCTCCTCTGCCCCAACAGTGCAGAACAGTGCGTGAGGAGCTCCATCTCTCCATTGTTGCGGCTGGTGGATTTCTTGATCTCCATTTTTGGCTCCTCTTCACTCTTGGATCCTCATATCTTCTTGCTATTTGTTAGTAACAAGCATAATTCTTTAGAATTGTTGGTTTACATTTTTTTTGTGTGTAAATCCATAGTTTAGAGCTATGCTAGTTTTCATGATCAAGAACAGGGATGTTGCAATTTGTGTCAATTTTTTGTAACTTTTAGATCTAAAATTATTTAGAAAAATTGTAGCACTTTGTTTTTATTGGGTAATTATTGTATAATCATTGAGTAGCTAGGTTCGAAAGATTCGTCTCGAAAATTATGGATAAAAATTGTAATTAGTTATATTTATTATTTACATTTAATACTCAATACATGCATGAAAGATTTGATGGGATGTGGAATAGATTCGGTATTTATTACTTACATTTAATACTCCATGCATGCATTTAATACTTACATTTAATACTCCATGCTTCCATTGTTATCTATTTGTTCTCTCAATTTTTATAGCGCGACCAAATTCAAATTATATCGAAGAATATTGTTAAAAAATGCTCCTATTAATATGTTCCTATGTTTCCTCTGCTCTGCCCATTTTATTTTATCAGTGCAAACATGGCTCGAGGGTGGATGTACGATCTGTCACATACAGACCCACAGTATTTGATGGGCATCGACGATTTCATCAAGCGAGCTAGTGCCAATGCTGGGGACTCACATCTTGTATTTTGTCCATGCAAAGACAGCAAGAATACGAGAAAATGGGGCGGCGTGGAGCATATACGTTTGCACTTGATCACAAGGGGGTTCATGAGAAACTACACGATTTGGACTTTGCATGGGAAGGTTGGTCAAAATATTAATGATGATGTGCCCATGTCTAGTGTAGCATTATTGCCTGTTCATGATTACACAGAAGATGTGCCTACCAATGATGATGTGTTTGTGAATACATTAGCTGACGACATAGAGGAAAATGATGGCATTTCACAGCTTCTACATGATGTGCATGGGGGATTTCTTAGTGCTTCACAGTTGAAAAAACTGGAGATGATGAGAAAGGATGCAAAAACACCATTGTATCTGGGCTGCCCAATAAGCAAACTGGAAGCCAACATCATGCTATTGGAGTTCAAATCAACGAATGGGTTGAGTGATAAAAGCTTCGATAACTTGTTAGGTATACTACATAAACTGTTCCCGAAGGATACCGAGTTAGCAGAAAAGACTTACCTTGCGAAGCAAATGATTTGCCCAATTGGTCTCGAGGTTGAGAAAATCCACGCGTGTTTCAACGACTGCATATTGTACCGTGGAGAGAAATACAAAGACTTGGATGCATGTCTCAAGTGTAAAACTCCCCGATACAAGCAAGGGCCATCAAATGATGGAAGCAAGACCAGAGGAGGGCCCGTAAAGTCCGTGTGGTATTTTCCTATAGCTCCACGAGTGCATAGGTTGTTTGCAAATGAAAAGTCGGCCAAGCTGTTGCGTTGGCACGGCGAAGAGCGAAAGAAAGATTCAATGATGAGGCACCCCGCCGATGGTTCGGACTGGAGGACTATCAACACTATGTTCTATAAGAACATCGGTGGAGAGATAAGGCATCTCTGGTTAGCTTTGAGCACGGATGGGATGAACCCGTTTGACCAGGTTAGAACCAATCATAGCACTTGGCCAATGATGCTATGTATATACAACCTTCCACCCTGGCTTTGTATGAAACGGTCATACATCCAGATGCTATTACTAATCCAAGGACCAAAACAACCTGGTAATGATATTGATGTGCTTCTAGAACCAGTGATCGATGAACTACTACAGATGTGGGAGACGGATGTGAAGGATGTTTGGGATGAGTACAAGAAAGAACATGTCACGGTAAAGGCTGTACTTATCGTTACAATCATCGATCTACCAGGGAGAGGTTCCTTGTCTGGAGAGAAGACAAAAGAATACACTGGGTGTGTCGAGTGCTTGGACGAGACTGATGCTACACATCTACCAGAAAATAGGAAGATGGTCTACATGGGACACCGTAGGTTCCTACGTCGTGATCACCCTTACCGTAGGAATACAAAAGATTTTAATGGGACTACTGAGAAACGTGGACCTCCAAAGTATCGAGACGGGAAACAAATTCTTCAACAATTAAGCAAACTCACAAATGTTGTCCTTGGGAAGGGGGACGGGGCAGTAGCAGCGCCAACCGATAGTATCTGGAAGAAAAAATCAATCTTCTAGAAACTACCTTATTGGCCACTTTTGAGTGTACGTCACTGTCTTGATCCAATGCATATAACTAAAAACGTGTGCGGTAACACACTAAACACGTTGATGAACACCGGGGGAACAAGCAAGGATTCTCTCGCGACACGCTTGGACATGCAACACCTGGGCCTCAGGAAGGAGTTGCACCCAGTAACTCTTGAGAATGGCCACTTAAAACTTCCGGTGGCATCATGGACACTGAAAAAGGAGGAAAAAGAAATGCTTATTTCTTTCTTCAATGATCTCAAAGTACCGAGTGGCTACTGTGGGAACCCGAAGAGGCTAGTTAACATGAGAGAACTTAAGTTTAACTATGGTTCTATGAAGGCCCATGACTGTCATGTCATAATGACTCAGCTGCTCCCAGTTGCCCGGCGAGGTATCCTCCCTGACAAGGTCCGCGCTCCAATCATAAAGTTGTGTTCGTTCTTCAATGCGATCTCTGAAAAGGTCATTGAAGTGGGCAGGCTAGACCACCTGAAGCAGGAGATAGCCGAGATTATATGCAGGCTTGAGATGCATTTCCCACCGACTTACTTCAACATTTCAGTGCATCTACTTGTTCATCTTGTGGATCAAATAAAAGCCCTTGGCCCAATGTACCTACACCAGATGTTTCCTTTCGAGAGGCTGATGAAAGTTTTTAGGCGATATGTTAGGAATAAATTCAGACCAGAAGGGAGCATGGTAGAAGGATGGTCAACAGAGGAGGCTATTGAGTTCTCCACATATTATCTGGACATCAAGCGGGTTGGAGTTCCAGTATCTCATCACGATGGAAGACTAGGGGGCAAAGGAAGAATAGGTTGGCTTGAGAAAAAACATGAGGTTCACTTGGTTGCCACCAAGCTAGTCCCTGTTGTGTCGACTACTCAAATGGTGTTTCGGTGGCTAATTAGCAATTCACAAGCCAAGCCCACTACCCGGGCGCCACAAAAAACCACCCAAATGAGAGTAACTCAATGACACGAGCAATCCAATAGAGTTACCCTTTGGCGCTCCGCCGAGGTGGGTACAAGCCCTCTCACAAGTCGATGAAGCCGGCCGCGAACAATCACCAACACGCGCCAAAGCTTCTCCACAATCGCCAAGCCATCTAGGTGTTGTCAAACACCAAGAATAACAAGAAATCCTGCAGCGATGACGATGACCAAGTGCCACTAAGATGCAATGCAATGATCAAAGCACTTGGATCACTCAAACTCTCACAAATATGCAATCAAGAGTGAAGAGAGTGAGTTGGGGGCTATCTCAAGCAAGCACAATGAGTGAGAATGAATGAGAGGTGCAAGAGTTGTTGCTTGAGCTGGCCAAAAGCACTTATATAGCCCTCCATCAAAAGCTAGCCATTTTGCCCCTTCATCCTGCCTTTCTGCGCCAGTCCGAACGCTGTTTTTGCCTAGGGTCCGGACCATTGATAGCGTCTGGACCCTTCACCAGCCAAGCTGCAGAGCCTCTGTATTCCAGTCCGGACGCACCATCCGGACGTGCGAAGCTGGGTGTCCAGACTAATGCGCCTGCGTCCGGTCGCCCTGTAGTTTGAAAAACGTCGTTCGCGCCTTCACAGGGAGCCGCCACGTCGCCTTCGGACGATGTGCGCAGTGCGCGTCCGGACCATCAGCGCCTACGTCCGGATCTACGTAGAGAGCATCCAGAGAGCCATTTTGATCCGAACGGTTGACCGGAGACCTGCGTCCGGACACACATTAGCGTCTGGGTCACCTGTATGCCGAGGCCGAGAGTGGGGGTATGCCTCTGGTCGCTGGCCAATTGTCCGGTCAGAGCAAACCGAGCGTCCGGACCTTGCGTTCGGACCTCCTTTCTTGGTCCAACTGATTTGCTACTTCTTCTCCAAGCTTCCATATGCTAACACCTTGAGATCCATGCACTTGTGCTCTGTGTTAGCCTTCATATTGAATTATCTTAGATTTAATTCTATTTTCGTGTCACTTAGGTTCATTTTAATTAAGCATGCAATGCAAACCTAGTGGCACATGATAACCGCAATCGAAACGAGTTTTCCATTCTTGATAGTACGGCTATCTATCCTAAAAGTGATCACACTCTCTATAGTGTCTTGATCACTAAACCAAAAATGCCCCTATGATATACCTTTTCCTTGGGCCATTTTTGTTTTTCTCTTTCTTCTTTTCCTTAGTCATGGAGCGCTTGATTCATCATGATCATTCATCTAGCTCCACTTATCAACTTGGATCACTCTATCTAGATCATGCACTTAGCAATAGAGTTAGTCCATAGGTTTCATCAATTAACCAAAACCAAACTTGGGCTTTCAATCTCCCCCTTTTTGGCAATTGATGACAACCTTTCATAAAAGAATATATATGATGAAAATTCCACTTTGGTAGTATTAGCTCCCCCTACATATGTGATATATGAGTTTGGTTCATTTTGATCACATATGCATGAATAAGAATTGTGGGAGAGTGGATGCTACCAAATGATGCTAAGGTGTGTAGGATGGACCTTTAAAGCGTGATACCAATCGGAGTGCCATATTATACCATCCTTAGCACCATGAATACCTAGAAACCACTTGAGAGCAAACTTGAAATACCACTTGGAAAGCTTAAGCTCACAAGAAGAATTAGGCTAAAACCTAAGCATGCTAGTACTTCAAGCATCAAGTCAATTATGTTTCTAGCTTCACCACACAAGCATGTCATGAATCATAAAAACATATGCAAGCAAGCACTTATGAATACACAAAGATATGCAACAACTTGATTCATAGGCTTGCTCCCCCTACTTGTGTGCTTACATTTTTCAAAAAATTTCAATATTTCTTACTACTTACTTCTCCCCCATATTCTCTCCCCCTTTGTCATCTATTATCAAAAAATGTTGATTATTGGAGAGAAGCTTAGGTGTGGTTCAATCTAGATTACTTGCCCCAAATTATTTAACTCGGTTTAAACCATGGACAAGCTTGTTCACACATCCTAGAATGGTTATCTTGCCCATGTTGAGCTAAACATTTGAAGTTCATATTCTAGGTCAAACACTAGGATTGCAAGCCTATAAACATGCCATATGCTACCACTAGATCAAGTCAAGCATAGAAGCAATAGTGGTACCATATAAGCATCAAAAATCTTTTGATTTTCATGAATGAGCCTAATGATTTGATGTCTAGATGCACTAACAAGTTCTAATAAGGGATGAATGACATGTCAATCAACTTTTACCTTGCTTTGCTCGAAGGAGAGGCATGCCATATATGTGGGGTGCATCAACACATGTTTGAATAATCAAGAATGTTCAACTCATTTCTTATCTTACAAAACCTCTTCTCATCAAGTGGCTTGGTGAATATATCAGCAAGTTGATCATCGGTGCCAACACTTGTGATCTTGATATCACCTTTTTTTGATGGTCCCTTATGAAGTGGTGCCTTATGTCAATGTGCTTGGTTCTTGAATGTTGGACCGGATTGTTGGTTAGCTTCACCGCACTTTCATTGTCACATAGCAATGGCACTTGCTTGAAATTGATTCCGTAGTCATTCAAAGTTGCCTTCATCCAAAGCAATTGAGCACAACAACTACCCGCACTTATGTATTCGGCTTCGGTGGTAGAGAGTGCAACACTATTTTGCTTCTTTGATGACCAAGATACAAGTGACATGCCTAGCATTTGACACATGCCCGATGTGCTCTTTCTATCAATCTTGCATCCCGCATAGTCGGAGTCCGAATATCCAATCAACTCAAAGTTAGACTCCTTGGGATACCACAATCCAACATCTTGTGTATGCTTTAAGTACCTCAATATCCTCTTTGTAGCCTTCAAATGACTTTCTCTTGGTGAGGCTTGGAATCTTGCACACATGCATGCACTAAACATGACATCCGGCCTTGAAGCGGTCACATAGAGTAGGCTTTCAATCGTAGACCGATACAACTTTTGATCCACCATATTGCCACTAGCATCACTATCCAAGTGTCCATTAGTGCCCATAGGAGTGCTAATACCTTTAGAATCTTCTAGGTCAAACTTCTTCATCATATCCTTGATGTACTTGCCTTGACTCACAAAGGTTCTATTCTTCAATTGCTTGATTTGAAGACCAAGGAAGTAGCTAAGTTCACCAATCATTGACATTTCAAACTCATTTACCATCATCTTGCCAAATTCTTTACAAAAATCTTGATTGGTTTAACCGAATATGATGTCATCCACATAGATTTGGAGCACAAATAGATCCTTGCCAAGCTTCTTGGTGAAGAGAGTAGTATCAACCTTCCCCATGATGAACCCTTTGGATAAGAGGAAATCCCTCAATCTTTCATACCATGCTCTAGGTGCTTGCTTCAAGCCATATAAAGCCTTTCTCAACTTGTACACATGGTTGGGCTTCTTGTCATCTTCAAATCCGGGAGGTTGCTCAACATATACTAGCTCATTGATGTATCCATTCAAGAAAGCACTCTTCACATCCATTTGGTATAGCTTGATGTTGTGTGCACATGCATAGGCCAATAGAATTATAATTGCCTCTAATCTTGCAACCGGTGCATAAGTTTCTCCAAAGTCAAGACCTTCAACTTGCGTGTAACCTTGAGCTACCAATCTTGCTTTGTTTCTCACAACTATACCATCTTGATCTTGCTTGTTTCTAAATACTCATCTTGTGCCAATCACATTGTAGTTCTTGGGTCTTTCAACTAGTTCCCAAACTTGGTTTCTAGTGAAATTGTTGAGTTCTTCATGCATAGCATTGACCCAATCAACATCTTGTAAGGCTTCTTCAATCTTTGTGGGCTCTATGGATGACACAAAGGAATAGTGTTCACAAAAGGATGCCAATCTCGATCTTGTTTGAACACCACTTGTAATATCACCAACTATTTGGTCAATGGGGTGATCTCTTGCAATGTTGGTTGGTTGGAGGATTGGAACTTGATTGCTTGCACTTGGTTGAGATGAACTAGCAACTTGTTGATCTTGCACTAGAGAGTTACTAGCTTGCACATGAGATGAGTTGAGCACTTGATCTTTGTCATCTTCTATGTCAATTACTTGCTTTGGTCTAATGTCACCAATATCCATGTTCTTCATTGCATTAGCCAATTGAGATCCACTCACATCTTCTAGATTCTCATGATCATCTTGTGAGCCATTGGTTTCATCAAATTCAACATCATGAACCTCCTCAAGTATACCACTAGCCGAATTCCATACTCTATAGGCTTTTCTTGTGGTTGAGTAACCAAGTAAGAACCCTTCATCACATTTCTTGTCAAACTTCCCAAGTATTGTACCTTTCTTCAAGATGTAGCATTTGCACCCAAAGACTCTAAAGTATGAAATGTTGGGCTTTCTTCCATTCAATAGCTCATATGGTGTCTTCTCCATCAATGGGTGACAATATAGCCAGTTGCTAGAGTAGCAAGCGGTGTTGATAGCTTCGGCCCAAAAGGAGTGACTCACATTGTACTCACTAAGCATAGACCTTGCCATATCAATCAATGTTCTATTCTTCCTCTCCACAAGGCCATTTGATTGTGGAGTGTACTTGGCCGAGAATTGATGCTTGATTCCAAGCTCATCACATAGCTCATCAACTCTTGTATTCTTAAATTCACTTCCATTGTCACTTCTCACTTTCTTGATGGTAGTTTCAAACTCATTGTGACATCTCTTGACAAAAGATTTGAAGGTGGCAAATGTACCACTCTTGTCATTGAGAAAGAATACCCAAGTGTATCTTGTAAGATCATCCACTATCACAAATCCATACTTGTTCCCACCGATGCTAGTGTATGTAGTTGGTCCAAATAGATCCATGTGCAACAACTCAAATGCTCTACTAGTGCTCATCATGCTCTTCTTGGGATGGGTGTTACCAACTTGTTTGCCGGCTTGACAAGAGCTACAAAGTTTGTCCTTCTCAAACACAACATCTTTCAAGCCTGTCACTAAGTCATGCTTGATCAATCTATTCAATTGCTTCATGCCAACATGACCAAGTCTTCTATGCCATAACCAACCCATACTTGATTTAGTGAGCAAGCAAGTTGACAATTGAGCTTCACTAGCATTGAAATTAACTAGGTAGATGTTCTCATATCTAAAGCCCTTTAAGATCAAGTTTGAACCATCAACACTAATGATCTCAACATCATCTACCCCAAATATGCATTTGAATCCAAGATCACACAATTGAGCCACGGATAGCAAATTGAAGTTCAAGCTCTCAACTAGCAAGACATTTGATATGCTCAAGTCATTGGATATTGCAATCTTACCAAGACCCTTGACCTTGCCCTTGCCATTATCACCAAATGTAATACTATCAATGCCATCATTGGTGTTGGAGTTGATTGATTTGAACATTCTAGAATCCCCGGTCATATGTTGAGTGCACCCACTATCAAGCACCCAATGTCTTCCTCCGTCTTTGTAATTTACCTACAAAACAAATTAGTTCTTCTTAGGTACCCACACTTGTTTGGGTCCTCCAAAGTTAGTGACCAAGGATTTTGGCACCCAAATAGCCTTATTCTTTGGGCCAACAATGGGTGTGCCAATATAATTAGCCTTTACACCATATCTCCCTTTGGTAAGCATGTAACATGAATCAAAATACATGGAGGTAGATTTAGCAAACTTGATTTGGCTCATGTTAAGTTTGCAATATTGGTCAACATGCCCCACTTGCTTGCAACTATTGCAATACCGACCATTGCTTCTCACAAAGCTAGGCTTTGGAGTCACAAAGGCAGCCTTGCCTTTCTTGGGAGTATAGTTCAATCCCTCTTTGTAGTGGGAAAATCTTTGGCTACCCAAGCACTTTAGCAAATGGGCATCTCCACCATATGCCTTACCCAAAGTATGAGTGAGTTCATTAACATCATTTTCAACTTTTCATTTTCACTCACTAGTGTAGCATCATCCTTTGAGCTCTCACTAGTGGATGTGCAAGTGGAAGTGCTAGTGTCGGTTGGGGTGACAATGATAGGAGTGAAAAATGATTCATCAAGAATATCACAAGTGACTCCAATATCACATGATGCAACAACCTTGTTCTTGTTTTGCTCAAGGAGGTAGGAATAAGCCTTTTCATGCTTGTAGTGAGTCCTCTCAAGCTTCTCATGGGCTTCCATTAGCCTCTCATGAGATCCATTGAGCTCATAAAAGGATTGTTCAAGAGCTTTAAGCTTCTTGTTCAATTCTTTGCACTCCTTCCTCTTTGACTCAAAGCAAGCATAAGTTTGCTCCATCATATCTACTAGTTCTTCCTTGGAGTACTCCTCCTCATCATCACTACTATCATCATCACTATCAGTATCATCATGAGATTGTACCTTAGTTGGCTTAGCCATGAAGCATGATGGAGTGTCGAAGATAGATGGCTTGTTGTTGATAGCAATGCTTGCCAATGCCTTCTTCTTGGACTTCTTCTCATCATCACTAGAATCATCATCGGAAGAATCATCACTATCCCAAGTCACCATATAAGATTCACCCTTCTTCTTCTTGGCGAAGGATAGCTTATTATCCTTCTTGTCATGTTTACTCTTCTTCTCCTCATCATCATCACTATGATTGGGACAATCCGCAATCATGTGACCGGTGCTCTTGCACTTGTAGCATCTCTTCTCATATTCTTTGCTCTTGAAGTTATCTCTTCTCTTTCTAGCACCATATCCCTTCTTATTCATGAACTTGCCAAACTTGCGCACAAAGAGGGCCATCATCTCATCATCAAGGTCACTTGATTCTTCATCATCACTTGATTCTTGCTTCTTTGCTTTGCCCTTGCTCTTGGATGATGATGCCTTGAAAGCTAAGCTCTTCTTTTCTTTCTTTTCTTCCTTGATCTCTTCTTCTTCACTTTCTTCATTGTTTGATCTTCGGTCATGATTTCACCAAGTACTTCATTGGGAGTGATCTTGTCCAAACCATCTCTCCTAATTATTTGCCTCAAAGTTTTGTATTTCTTGGGTAAACAACCAAGGAAGCGGTTTGAGAAGTCTTCATCCTTGACCTTCTCACCCAAGCTCTTGAGATCATTGATGATCACTTGGAGCCTATGAAACATCTCCGGGATAGACTCATCATCCTTCATCTTGAAATGAGATAGCTTGTCCTTGAGCATATACAACTTGGCATTCTTTACAGTTGAAGTGCCTTCATAAGTATCTTCAAGTCTTTTCCACACTTCACTTGCCTTGTCAAGGTCTTTTATTTTCTCAAACACCTTGGAATCAATGCCATTGTAGTTCACATTGAGTGTCATGGTGTTGCATTGCCGGTTCTCTTGCTCTCTAGGTGTGGGAGCGACTTCATCAAGAATGACAAAGTCATGTTCGGTCACACTCCACACCTTCTCATGTATTGAGCCTAGATGCATCTTCATCTTCCTCTTCCAATAATCAAATGAAGTGCCATCAAACATTGACGGTTTGCTCCCCACATGGTTGAATTGTATTTGAGCCATCACTAACACCGAAGGTTGTTAAGCCTTGATAATAGCGGTGACCACGGCTCTGATACCACTTGACAGATCCTAGATGGCTAAGGGGGGGGGTGAATAGCCTATAAAAATTCTACAAACCACTAGAGCAAAGGTTAGAAAAACACTTAAGCGAAGCCTTTTGCTCTAGATCTACTAGGGGAGCGAAGCCACCTATCCAAGCAATTCTAGTTAACTAAGTGCCTACACACAATAGCAAGAACCTAAGGCACTTAGCTCAAGCAAGCTAGAACAACTAAATAAGAACTAACTAGCAAGCTAACTAGGCAAGATATGAAGAGGTAAATACAAGAGAGGGATGATTGTTATACCGATGCCTTGTGATGTATGGATGTCAATGTAGAGAACCAATCACAAGAATACCAATGAGTAGCCGGGAGACAAGATGACAATCGATTTTTCTCCCGAGGTTCACTTGGTTGCCACCAAGCTAATCCCCGTTGTGTCGACTACTCAAATGGTGTTTCGGTGGCTAATTGGCAATTCACAAGCCAAGGCCACTACCCGGGCACCACAAGAAACCACCCAAATGAGAGTAACTCAATGACATGAGCAATCCACTAGAGTTGCCCTTTGGCGCTCCGCCGAGGTGGGTACAAGCCCTCTCACAAGTCGATGAAGCCGGCCGCGAACAATCACCAATACACGCCAAAGCTTCTCCACAATCGCCAAGCCGTCTAGGTGTTGGTAAACACCAAGAATAACAAGAAATCCCGCGGCGATGACGATGACCAAGTGCCACTAAGATGCAATGCAATGATCAAAGCACTTGGATCACTCAAACTCTCACAAATATGCAATCAAGAGTGAAGAGAGTGAATTGGGGGCTATCTCAAGCAAGCACAATGAGTGAGAATGAATGAGAGATGCAAGAGTTGTCGCTTGAGCTGGCCAAAAGCACTTATATAGCCCTCCATCAAAAGCTAGCCGTTTTGCCCCTTCATCTTGCCTTTCTGCACCAGTCCGGACGCTGTTTTTGCCTAGGCTCCGGACCATTGATAGCGTCCGGACCCTTCACCAGCCGAGCTGCAGAGCCTCTGTAGTCCAGTCCGGACGCACCATCCGGACGCGCGAAACTGGGTGTCCGGACTAATGCGCCTGCGTCCGGCCGCCCTGCAGTTTGAAAAACGTCATTCGCGCCTTCACAGGGAGCCGCCACGTCGCCTCCGGACGATGCGCACAGTGCGCATCCAGCCATCAGCGCCTACGTCCGGATCTACGCAGAGAGCATCCAGAGAGCCATTTTGATCCGGATGGTTGACCGGAGACCTGCGTCCGGACACACATCAGCGTCTGGGTCACCTGTATGCCGAGGCCGAGAGTGGGGGTATGCCTCCGCTCGCTTGCCAATTGTCCGGTCAGAGCAAACCGAGCGTCCGGACCTCCTTTCTTGGTCCAACTAATTTGCTACTTCTTCTCCAAGCTTCCATATGCTAACACCTTGAGATCCATGCACTTGTGCTCTGTGTTAGCCTTCATATTGAATTATCTTAGATTTAATTCTATTTTCGTGTCACTTAGGTTCATTTTAATTAAGGATGCAATGCAAACCTAGTGGCACATGATAACCGCAATCGAAACGAGTTTTCCCTTCTTGATAGTACGGCTATCTATCCTAAAAGTGATCACACTCTCTATAGTGTCTTGATCACTAAACCAAAAATGCCCCTATGATATACCTTTGCCTTGGGCCATTTTTGTTTTTCTCTTTCTTCTTTTCCTTAGCCATGGAGCACTTGATTCATCATGATCCTTCATCTAGCTCCACTTATCAACTTGGATCACCCTATCTAGACCATGCACTTAGCAATAGGGTTAGTCCATAGGTTTCATCAATTAACCAAAACCAAACTTGGGCTTTCAACAGGCGAACCGATAGTCATCCAGCCAGAGGCCAGGGTTCATGAGCCCAGTGTACTTCTGGAGGTAGGTTGACAGCAGAAAGCGTGTCAGGACTCGCGCGGCATGTATGCGTAAGGAGAAACAACGCGACCCGGTAGGCTTCGGGCCGAAATCACGGTAGGCTTCCGCCCCTGCATCGGTGCAGTCCGCGTCGCTGTCACTTTGCTCGTGGTCATCGCTCTGGAAGCGCGTTCCGCAGCCGGGGCGCAGCCTGACCGGAGCCAGGTCCTTTGCGGGGGTTGGCCTTGGTCTCTGACAGACAGAGTTTTCGAGCGGCGACGTGTTCTAGACGCTGGAGAGGGCCCCCACCCTCTGTCGCGCCGAGCTTTCCGCCTGCTGAACCGCTGTGCGGTTAAGGAAGACGCGTAGCTTCCCCCTAAGCTTTTTTTCCTCGGGCGTCGTGGCCTTGGGGAGCTGTCTAACGAGCATGGTGGCGGCAGCTATGTTCTGCTGCGCCCTCACGAAAGTTGGTGGAGACCTGTCATCCTCAATGATACGACGTTGCACCTCCCAAGCTCGGGTTCAGGGGCCGACCTCCGGTCGGGGTCTAGCTGCTACTCGAGGAGGGCGCATTCGTTGTCGATCTGGTGTCGGGCCTCGTTGAGCTCGTTCTGCCGGGGACGCATGGCCTCCTGGTTTTCGAGGATGATCTCATTGTCATTCTCGTCGAGGTCGCGCACGGCTCCCTTAGGAGTAGGCTCCCTCCTGTCGTATATGAAGCACTCCCGCGAGCAGGTTTCGTTGCCCTCGGGGGTCGTGTGCTCAGCCGCCATGCTGTCGGAACTGGAGAGAGTCAGTTCTTCCTCGGTCAGGAGATCATAGAACGACTCTATGGCCCCCACGAATCCGTCATCAGGGGTGTCGGTCATCTTCAAAGCAATGAGCCGTTCGAGGATGGAAGCAGCGTTGACGAGACCGAACGGGATGGCGGCCTCCCACGATCTGGATGGCGGCCTCTATGTAGGAGAGTGTCTGTCCCTACGCGCGATCCGGGGAGGGTCGCGGCGCCCTGCGGCCTTTGGTGTGCCGGCGCGGTCTGCGTCTGTGGAGGAGCAGACGGCCGCTGCCTTCGGAGGACTGTTCATCTGAGGCGTAGTACGTCACCCGCTTCACATCTGACTCCTTTCTCGCGTCGAGGTCAGATAGGGGGTTGTCGGCACACCCCCTGGCGTCTTGGCAGACCCACATCGCTGCGGTGATGGTTCCGAGGTGGCCATTGCGCGGTAGCATCTCGTCACCATCGGAGCTGGGGTCCGACTCCAAGAGGTAGTCGTACTAGGAATGCACGAAACGTAGCACTGCATGTTTGGCCGTGTAGTCAATTTCATGGTCATAGTCGTCAAAATCCCCCATGCCGCTCATAAACGCCTCGAGCGTGTGGAGTCCTCTGTCATCGTTCCGAGGGATTCCTTCCCCAGGATCGTGAGGGTCAGCTCCAGGGTCTCGTGACCCAAGAGCCTAGACCGGTGCGCCCTTGCGAGGAGTCAGGAGGTCCTCGTCTGGCCGGGTCAGGGCGTCGATGGCCTGATCCGGCGAAGGCGACACGCGGGTGAAAGTCTCGTCCGGAGAGCAAGCGAACTCCAGGCTCCCAAAGCGGATGAAGGAGAGCCCAGGGTGGTCGGCGTTGTGAGAGGCCATTCGGAACCCTTAAGGTGTCGTGACACGCGATGCCCCCTACCTGGCGCGCCAACTGTCGGTGTTAAGAAACTACCAACAAGTAAATTTGTACGCGTGTCGGGTCCCGAATGGTGAGACAAAGAGACAAGAGGTTTATACTGGTTCGGGCAAGAAGTCCCTACGTCCAGTGTGAGGCTGCTCGTGTTCCTTATCTCTGCTTGGAGGGGGTATACAATCTGGGTCGAGAGAGGGAGTGCGAGTCCTAGGTCTCGGAGTGCTTTGGCGAGTGTGTGTGTTCTAGTTCCCCGTCTACGTCGTCCCCGTCACCCTCCTTTTGTAGTTGCAAGGAGGGTAGGGAAGGTTACAATCGTGGGTCGAGAGGAATCTATGCGGGGTGTTGTGCCTCATCCTTGTCTTCTTCAGGAAGGATGGTAGACACTTCGTAATACTATATTCCTATTGCCTCTATACGTGGTCGGTGACTTGGTATTTTGTCGAACCCTTGTTGCATCGTTGGATGGGGGGTCCGGTTGAGCCTGCAATCTGGTGGAGGCATGGTCCTCTATTGTACATCGATGTAGGGGCCGGGTCGTGGCCATCAGTCCGCGGGTACATAGTTGTACTGCCTTTTAGTTCTTTTTGTTCCCGTCGACAGCAGGATTCCCTTTCGCCTGGTCAGCGGGTACCCGTTCGTCCGAACACCCTCCCCGTACCTGATGTACTTTCCGTTCAGAGAGTTTCTGTAGGGGCCGGGGTCATCCGAGGCTGCCCTTGTTCAGAAGAGAGGCATGATTTCTTTTTGTCCAACAACCCTGCTCCGTCCTGTCTCCTGATTGGGAACGTGACCTGTCCCAATTCGGGCAGGGATCAAAGCGTTATCCTGAGTCCCGGATTACACGGGGTGTACGATCCACCGTGGCTTTGTGACCCCGTCCTTATCCTGTGAAGGGTGCTCCATCAGCGACTAGGGACCAGCGACTTCTTCTTTATGTGTGGGGCAAATGGGTCATTCCCTACCCTAGGGGTCCCATCCTTGTCCTTTGTAGCTGTAGCCTCACTGTGAAGACCTAAGCCGGTTCGGGATAGTGGGGCGTCGGTATGGGCCGAGACACGGGCACGTCTTCCGAGTCGCGGGGTCGCCCTGCTTTTGACGTCGGGCAAGGCGGAGTCACGTCTTCCCGGGGCACGTCTGCCTCTCGGGTCGATTGGACTATGACCATTGCGCCTCTTCCTTCGCGGGCCTTCAGTTAGGGGCCACGACTTCAATCGTAATGGGCCTCATATCTTCTTTTTGGGGACGACCACCGCACTTTTGGCCGTTGGTTATTTCTTGAAAGTTTGTCATTAAATTAGGTATCCGACATACGCCCTCTAAACATCTACTCTATATGTGTGATATATAAATCTATGTTTTATTAGTTTTTCCTGCAACGCTGATTTCATAGTGAATTTTTTGGGCTCGGTGTAGAAGCAACAAGGTAGTGGAGATGGGCCATGAGGAGAGCTAGGCTATGGGGATATGGGCTCACGGCTATTTTAGGCCTTATTTGAATGTTATCGGATTGATATCGATCCACATATGTTAAGTTCTTATTTGTATGCGCATGTATCTCTACTTCAACACATATGGTTTGAGGGAGATACATGTGCATTCAAACAAAGGTGGATTGGGGTGGTATTTAGTTCAAGTTTCACTCCAACCACTCTAACATGTGTGGATTGATGCAGATCTGACTACACCCAAACAAACCTACTCTTGTCCATGTCAATTCACATGTGTTGGAGTGGATTAGTGTGGAACTTAAACTATTTTTTACACTAATTCACTAGTAGAACACATATGAATTAAAGAGCATACGGGTGCAGCCAAACAAGACCTTGAGTGAAAAATGTGGAGACCATTCAAAATCATATTTTTTTCATTATTTTTTTTTCAAAAAAGCTTAGCGCATCCACAGTACATACTAATATGTACTCACATGTAAAAGATGGAATTCAAAACTCACTTTTGAAAATTCGTATGAAAATGATTTTTTTTCAGTGTGCACTAAAAGACAAAATTACTAGGTTTGTGTTTTGTCACATGAATCTCGTATCTGGCATTTTCGTATGATCTTTTATGCTTTGATCTTAGATCTCAATTTTTTCGTGTCAGTACATCTTTGTATGCACTATGGATGTACCAAGTTTCAAAATTTTTGAACGGTCGAAATATTCTTTTTTGAATTAGTTTCCATGTTTTCATTTAGTAAGTGGTTTCCAGACCGAATGCAGTCAGTTTAGTTTTTTTTTCCGATTACACAATACAATGCGCAGTGCACCAATATAATTATTTTAATAAGATTAATGATGCAACAATAATAATATTTGGTGCCCGCGAGTTTTATCTTGTGCCAGGTATGCAGAGACGATGACGTTTTCGTGAGTCCGCTCTTGTGAGCATAACCACTTCCCTTCAGTGAAAGGTTTGCGCTGTTGGTTTACAGAGATCTTACATGTTCAGCCGCGTTACAGTTTCATCCATCAGTCAAGCGCGGCCCAAGCCCAATACTGATCGGATTTCAGACGCAAACCCGCCAATAGCCCAAATGAGTGGCGTCCGTGGCGAGCACGCCTTGGGTTTGCATACGTAGCACTTTTTCACAAATTTGTTTTCGGATTTTTAGATATAGAGAACTCCAACAGAGCAAACAGAAACCAGGACCGGCTGGCGTTGGGAAAACCCGGAAACAACAGAAGCTCCAAATCTCGGATACACGCGCACTTACTGCAACAAGACTAAACGTTGAGGTAGAGAAACATGCTGTAAGTTTCCAGATAGTTTGGACACAGGAATTAAAAAATTATATGAGAAGGATAAGTGGACAATAAATTAGAATTAAAGATTTAACTATTATATAAACGGGTTGAGCATACCGACTCTGATTGGTAGGGAACATCATTTTATTATAGCTCATCATATACTATATGTTCTAACATTGGTTTATATATATTTCAGGACGGGACAGCATATACAGTGACAGCTGCCGTTATTCATTACCGAAAGCAAAGAGTATACAGCAAGTAAAACTGGCCACGTTAGCGCGGCCGCTAACTGCAACTTGAGTCGTATACGAGAAAGTGCAACAACAAACCAAATATACTAATAATATAAGACTTGAAAGACATCATAGAAAGTGCAGTGCAGTGCGTACGTGCAAAAGATCGAGCAAGAGCAACCCGCCACTGAACCCTCAGTTGTCAGCAACGCTATGCTGAACAACATCGCGTCGCCGGCGGCGTCTTCTCATGCGCGGCGGCGGCGGAGACGGAGACGACGACGTTCACCCGCGCGGACGCCATTAACCAGGAGCATAATTCCAGCGTGGAAGACGACGCAGAGAGCAAGCGCGAGGCCTGTCTCCAGCTCATCAGCACCTGCGGCGACGGCGACGGCCGCCGAGACGACGCAGAGACCGAAGATGGGGCTGGGAGCATCCATTTTAATTTCTGTGGTGGTATTTTCAAAACTGAATGAAGCCTGCTCTAGGATGCTGCTTCAAATACAAAATTTAATAGCATAAAACAAAAATATATAGGATTTGCAGAGATCTGACTGAGTATACAATACATACGTAAAGCTAGCTAGTTCTAGTTGGAAAGAATGATCATACTGCATACACAGAGAGAGGATCACACCTTGCTTACTCCCTGTGTGCCTTCAATTGTGGGATGCATGCATGGTCGGGCGAGGGAGAGAGAGGTGGCATGCCATATATTTATAACACGAGACGCGAGAGGTAGATAAGCACGGCACGGGCATGTCACCAAAAGATGAGATTCCCGTATGTTGGGTCCACCAGTAACCGGAAATCTGACGATGTCACGCACCTTTTCTTTTTTCAGTCATCTTCCAATAATCCAATGGACAGATTTTAGTGACGTTCGCTGCTGCTGCTGCTGCGACAAGTGGACACTCGGGGTGCAAGAACCGGATGCAGAGAGTAGCAGACGCACAACCGGTTGAAAAGGACATTTTGGGCGGGCGGGGGTGGCGTGTGCAAGAACCGGCCGACGCCTGGTATGAAACCAAAACCTGATCGCGCAGGTTACGGCAAATACCCGGAAACTTCCCACGATCATCATCATACTGTGGCTGTGCACACCCTCACTCATACCAGGAAACACCTTATTACATCATAAGGGGTTCATAATTAGTTATACTTATTTTCCTATTTTATTTGGTTTTATTTATAGACAAACATGTGACAACTTACTTAGATTCAAAACAAATTGTCGCCTACAGAAAAGTAGCACTTCCATTTTTTTTCCATACAAAATAAATCTTATTTTTGCGTTTTAAAGGTGGTATAACTATATTTAAATAAATAAACAGATCAAACATGTAGAGACGGTAGGTTGGTGTTGTCTGTTGATGCTGGGTACTGTTGCAAACACGTTGATGATGATGAATGAAAACACGATATATAGGATGATGTTCATGAATCGTGATGGTGGATGCAAATACCATAGGATGATGTTGATGTTGGGTACGGTACAAACACGTTGCTGATGGATGAAAACACCTTATATAGGATGATGTTGGATGCGGACGACGCAGGTCACTTTAAAGTGGGCATGTTGACAGTTGAATTGAATGATGACATATTGGATGGCGCAATACCTGGACAAGCATCTCCGGTGCCTCTCCAACACCATATCCAATTTACATAAAGCCATCTCCCTAAAGCATAGGGGTGATCGGGAAGTTTTATTCCTCCACCAGCTCCTCAATAGCTCTTCCTCTTTTATTTTGTCACCAAAAAGCTCTCATCTCCCCTTATATAAACGGATGGGATCGAGTTGCATCTCCCCAAATAGTGTTGGTCCATAACAATATCATGTATTGGAAAAAAAATATTAGTGATCTGCTAGAGCATCTCTCTCAATTTTTTTTAAAAAAATTATTGGTGATCACCAATACCATTTTTATTAGGGATGGATTATTGGTCAGCTACTGCAAAAGCAAAAATTTCAGTAGGTTGGGACTAAGAGCCGGAAATACGATCCGATCTCACGCATCATCTAAAACTCCCCATGCCGAGGACTTGATAGCCAGATGCAGACACACGGGTAGCTTTGTCTGCAAGAATTGAGCAATGCCGGATATACCTGTCGAATGGGTTATTTCCCGAAGGAGGATGGTCCATCAGGTGCACTTGCAGACATGGAGCACTAAGGGGCCGGTGACCAAATGCCGCCCTGGCTGGCTGGCCGGAGCTCTGAGCTCAAGTTAATTGAAGCATATTTAGCTGCCATCCAGAGAAAGGGAGGGCACTTTGATTCCAAACGCCAACTTTCTCTACTCCATACCTAGTGCCACTTATCTGAACGTAGCTATAACATTAACAAAGGACTAGAGATGTGCTTTTCGATAAATCTTATGTGCACAACCCTCGTTATACCGGAAACATCTTATTAGTGATTATAAGGGGTAGATTAGCTACATAGAAAGTCATTTTATTTGTGCGACAACTTACTTCAATTCTAAACAAATTATTTATACAGAACAATAATATCACTTCCATTTTTTTTCCAAACAGTAGGTTAATTAATAAACAACTCAGGATAAATAGAGCTTAATTTATTTAAAAATGTGTTAATTGAATAGATTAAACACGATGACACTTAATTAAGTTAATTATAAATTCATGACATGTTTTCTGTAAAAAAACAAGTAAAATTCACAAGGTTAAGAGAGCTATTACTTGTATAAAAATAACTCCAAGAACTTTTCTCAGGCTTTCACTCGTATGTGGACGCATTTTAACCCTCCTTATGCATGTAATAAATATTATAAGACTGAATTTTTAAATCCACAATTAAATTAATTTAAGCACCAAATATATTTGGTTAATTTTCCAAGAGTTTTGGACTAAATTCGTTGGATTTGGACTTGGTTTAAATCTCAAAAATAGCTAAGGTCTTGTTTGGATGTTGTAGTATCAAGAAGGTATAGTTTTAGAACCATTGATGTGTAAAAACTCTGGTTTTGAAAAAAAGACAAAACTTCAAATAAGACTACAATTTCAGCAATACTATGGTATTCAAAACTACAAAGTTTGTTGCACCTAAACACTTCATTGGCACTATAAAACCAAAGTATTATCACAAAACCATGATAGTTTTCTAAAACTCTAAAAAAATACTCTGTATCCAAACAGCCTAAAACCTTATTTTTCCTCTCCTACGTTAGGTCTTGTTTACTTCTCACCCAAAAACTTTACGCCATTTCATATCTGAGTATTTGCACAATTGGCATGTATTTTGCGAGATAGATCTTTTAAGCCTAATTAGTCTATAATTAGACACTAATTGTTGTAGTAGCACATGTTCTAATAATGAATTAATTAGAATTAATACATTTGTCTCACAGTTTACAAATGAATTTTGTAATTTATTTTTTATTGGTATTCGAATACCCTATACGACACTCCATGTGACATCTGATGTGACACCCAAAACCTTATCTTTCCTCTCCTACCATAGCTTGGGTCAGTTTCCCCTATGCGGCCCAACTTCCTCCTCTCTTTCACATAGCCCAAGCAACAACCTACTCTCTTCTTCCTCGAGCAACGCCAACCCCCTCTTCTCGGTCGGAATCACACGCACAACACCGCCGCCCACACATCTTCCTCTCTTCCTCGCTCTCACGCCCCATACTGCACCCATCTCTCAGGGACAGAGATAGGCGCGATAGGGCATGCACAATGAAAACGTGCAACCCTAGCCCCGCGTAGTAACGAGTCCGCACTCTGGACCCATTGCATGCGCCCGAGCAACCCCTAGACCCACACCACTCACTGGGAGCTCACCACTCGTGACTAAATGCATGTGACTAAGGATGGCATATCCATGGGCACAAATACCCGTGGGTTCCGTACCCGATGGGCGCGGGCATGGGCAAGAAATTTCATCCATGGGCAAGCTCAGGTCGGCTACCCGCAACAGTGGTGGTAGGGTACAAATAAGCAACTTTTCCCACGAGTAACCCGTGAATACCCAAAACTTATATGAGCAAATTCCAACAAAAATATGTCATTCGTCGGTCCATAGAAAACAACCCAACCCAACAAAGAAATCCTAACATATAACTAGAGCATTCACCTTGAAATTTTTTTGTGATTACATTGTTCTGTAAAATTATACTCGCCTGTTGGCTGCTGCCAAGTGAAGTGCTTTATTGTTTTGTGATTTTGCTATACCCGGCGGGTACCCGAGACCTGGTAGGTACCTGTCGAGTGCAGGTACGGATAAGAAATAAATTCGCGGGTATGCACGCCGGCGAGCATTTGCTCTACCCGCATCTTACCGGACCCGCTGCCATCCTTACATGTGACTGACCAGAACAGTACCCGGCATGTGATCCGATAAAAAACAAATTATTTCCTTTAATTTGCTATAAATTTTGAACGGTGTATCTTTTTCAATTCTATCCATATCAGTATATTTTATGTGACGAGACAAACTAGACCCTGCTTACATATATTCCAAAAAATATATTTAGTAATAATTTGTGCGTAAATGTGTAAGAGATTTATCAAAGGAGTTACCATCGTGTAATACTAAAGTTGCTACTTAAGATGTAAAAGTTTTTACATAGTATGCACATGGATTGTTATCATGAGAATATAATAAAATTATTATATAGTATTTACATAAAGGCCATTATAATTTTGTTAAATTAGAGATATACCATCCTGACTCACATGTCATTAACTTGTGTAAGCCTCACATGTCATTGTAATATCAATGACATATCTCTAACTTTACAAAATTATAATGGAACTGTTCAAATTGTACAGTCAATTACAAAAAGTCAGGAAACATAACTTGCTGACAACTGGGCCATTTATTACAAAAAATGAGGGTAGGGTAGAAAACAAGACAAACTACAAACTAGGAGAGGATTATTAAAACAAGCATTGCATAAGCTGAGGGACAAGTTATTATATAACCCACTGCATCCCTGAGGGGCACATTATTAAAAGAAGAAATGCATAAGGTACCAACTTAGTGGGGTAAATTATTATACAACTAATACGTAGAGTTTAGGAAGTCATTCAAATCTGAAAGAAAAATGAAATAATAAAATAGGTATTACAAACTAAAAGTGAAATTGGCAACCAAAAATAGAACTAATATTGATAAATAGAAACTAAAAACTGAAGTTTATAGGCAACATGTTGTAGCTATCACTGTTCGCAAAAAAAAAATGTTGTAGCTATCACAACATGCGCCACGCGCCCATGCCCTTCACTCTCTCCTCGTTCTGCTTTCCTTCGTGCCAAAGGAGCCCACTGCCAAGTGGCCATGGGCCATGGTCGCCATGGCTCCCACCTGGGCCGGTGCATTTCTACCAGAAACAAGATACGCATTACTAGGCCGTAGCCCTTTGATGATGGGTGTAACAATCCACAATTTTCTCGAAGGGAAATCCACGTAATGTGATAGTCCCAGAAATATCAAACTATCACATTATTATTATACAGCTTATACCACAGTCATACATCGAGATTACAAGTTTACAAGTATTACAACTTAGAGATTCACACCCTACTACAACATTCTACTAGCGGAAGACGCACGCGAAACGATATCAGAGTAGAAGCAACACGCCAGTGGATGAAGGCTCCTCCTTCACGGGCAACCTTGAGCGTAGAACAAGACCATCTAATCCTCCGGATCCTTGCTGTTGTCGTCGAAGATAGCATCCAAACCTGATAAATAACTTTCAGTACGATTTGTACTGGCCACTGTTTCTCACCCTATGCTTTGCTTTTGCTTTGTGGAAAGTGGTATGCAAGGGGTAGAGAAGAGAATCTATATTTGGTTGTGGTTTTCCTATGCAAGTTTCAATATTAAGTAAAAATAGTAATAAGTTGTATATCAAGTTTTAACACATTTCCCACACATCCATCCCATCCACACACATCTCACCACACACATCTCACCACACACACTCACACTCTCTAGGCGACAAGGACAACTCCCTCTCGTCCTTGTCTCAGCGGCTCACAGTCGGATCCTACAAAACCCAGGGGGAGAGAAGAAAGGACTCATCTCTCTACAACAAGAGAGGCGTAGGTCACGAGATGTCCATAACCGGGGACACGGCTATACGTATAGATCGATCAACTCTGCAGAGTGTGTACACCTGTACCCACAAGATCATCATCATCGACGTTGTACAATGCCTAGGCTGATAACGGGCTATCTCCCGATCCGGAACGATACCATCCTACCACTCAGCCCTGGGGCTCCCCGGCGCACCGGCAAACTGAGACTGGGAGACGCAGCACCTGGCCACCGTGGTACTGCGCATCTAGGATGGTGCGGGATCCCAACACCGGCACCACCCACTCTTATCACCTCACAACCTGACAGTAATGGCATCGCCCAAACCGGTCGACATCCGCACCCCGCCCATTCAGGGACGAGTGGTGTGCACGAAAGGCTCATGGTTCCGTTTTCCCTTGCTATTCCAGATTCTAGGTGGGATCAGACAGGTCATCTTCTCAATCGGGGTACTCCCCCGTGCCATCACAGCACCTCTATCCCGGGGCTCGTCTCGGATTTCCTCAAAAACACATGTACCCGCCACAGGTACCCCATGTGGGGATGCCCAGGTCGCACCCCCGGCAAGACTCGTCCCATGGACTTGTCGTAGAACCTGTCTGATCGACTCAACCCTCACCACACACCCAAGACACACGCCAAGATCTCCCCAGTTATTATCATCATTATAACGGCACACAGTGCCTAGCCACTCACAAACAATCCTCCACTCAGCATCACATCATAGATATAATGCGAAGTAGAAGTAAGCAACGAGCAAGTAAAGCGAGTGTCTATCCTAACAACGGGTGTGCAGGGTTAAGGTTGCGACAAGGTAAAGGCTTTCCAAGCAATCTACCATGCAACCTATCAGTTTAATTGCAGAAAGTAAAGCGCTAGCATCTATGCATATGCATGTCTAATAGGATTCTACGAGGTTGGGTGGGACGTGGCACCTGTTTGTTATAGATCCATAATCATCCACATCCTGTTGCTGCTCGTGCCGCCTGCCTCCACCGGATCACCGATCCGATCAACATCGCCCTCGATGCAAGTACCTCGATAGAGCAACAAACAAGGAAGAAAACAATCAATCCTTGACCAAGATCAAAACTAAAAGACAGCGAGACACAGAAGAGCGGCTAACGACAAAAGATCATCAAAAGACTTAGCCCTCACGGGGTTGTCCGCTTTCCTCGGGCTCAAAATAAAACACGAGTGGTTGTCTGTTAAGCATAAGCTCGAGTCACAACACCAAAATAGCCACACTTCCCGAGTTGATAGTGTCAACATGTATGGTTTCGAGAGAAAGGGGCCTAGACCCTCGCTTAACTTAAACATACACCACAGCTTGTAGTCTTTCGATCCGAGTGTCATGGAAATTGACAGGAACCGAAAGGTCGCAAGCGAGGGAGGAAGACAACGCAACAGGGTTCGGCCTTTGTAGCCTTAAACCCACAAGTCACAACTAAAGAAGAACGAATAACAACGCAAGATGCAAGAGTTGTGACTTGGTCTCACAGGCTTCAACTTGCATGCCATGAAAATTGGCACAAGCCAAAGAGAATGGGACAAGAGAAAGAGAATAATCTGATCACTCTCTCGGTCCATACGCCATAGTACTCGACGCGAACCGAAGAGAGAGCGAAACAAGAGAAGAAAAGGGACAACACCGGTCTACTTCTCCCAACCCACACGCCACAGAAAAAGGCGAGGCATTGGGAAGAAGCGACACACAAGAGAACACACAACGCCCAAATCCATTTGTAGGGTACCACGACCTACGTGCACTAAATGCACCTAGTCACCCCTAGGGCCTTAGCGGTGCGGTTGTCACTGTAAGGACCTAAGAAGCGCTACGGTCTAAAATAGGTACAAGCATACAAGGGGCTTGAGCAGAAAGAAGCTAAAAGAGAAGAGGAGAGAAAAGGATCCACCTTCCTTTGATCCACTCGCCATAGTATTTGACGGCAATCAAAGGAATGGGATCAAGAGATCGATAAATAAACACCAACAGGAAACAAACAAGTTAAAAGGGGATTTTGGTTCCTCGACACTTCGATCCATATGTCATGGCAAAGGACATGAACCAAAGAAGTTGGAACAAGAGGGCTCAATCCAAGTCTTACTAGATCGATAGGGATTGGTAAAGACAAGAGAAAAGAGAGGAACGATCTCCACATTCTCTCGACCAACACGCCATGGGAATAAACGAGGTCGAAGGAATAGGGACACTAGCTCACGGTTCCTCGAACTACACCAACTCATAGGGCACCACAACCTCTGTGCACTAAAGGCACAAGGTAATCCCTTGGTCTAGGTGGTGCAAGCATACGAGGTGGGTAAGACAAAGAGAAGCAAAGGAGGTAAAATCCGATGGTCATTGCGAGACGACTCGCGGCCATGAGCTTTACCTACAAGAGTTTGCATCCGTTGTTTTCACGAAGGTTGTCACCTAACTCGAATCCCACTAGACTAGGTCACAGAGGGCTCGCAACGTGTGGATAATAACCACATCGATAACGACATCGACAGCGAGTCCAACATGGCCAAGTCCTAGGGACAAGGATAGGAGCTAGCGATCGTGAACCAACGGGGACAACTAAACACAAGAGAAGGGATCATGCTTGGCGTTATGGCCTGAAGAATCATGGCCCTATTGGTTTTGGTGATTAACGAAAATTAGCAATTATTATGGCTAACGTGTGTTTTGCAGACGCTATGAGTAGCCTAGCCATAGTGATCAACATGAATGGGCATCAATGGGTGTCACCTAGCCCCCAAGATGGATATCATTTTGGATTTCAAAGAGACATGATGAAGACCCTAGAATGATAGGCTAAGTGCCATAAGGTGATGAAGGGCACTTAGAAATAGATAGGGCTTCTATTTGATCTTTGACTGTACTATTAAGAGGGGTTGAGACTAGTAACTTGACTTAGGAAAGCTTCATGAACTAGGTGTGGTGCACACTTGTCTTCCTTAGCTCTAAGCAAGCCTATGGTGACCGTAAGATAGCCTAGAACAACTTCCATATTCATCGCGGCGAAAAACGAAGTTGAGAGGCCTGTTTTCTGGGCGACGGACGCTCCTGATGGAGGCGTCGGACGCTGTCCGTCGCGTCGGACGAAGGCGTCGGACGCTGGGTGGTTGAGTCCACAGTGTCCGTCGGCCTTCCAGTGGCCGTGTTTTCTGGCTAAGTTTTTCAGGGTCCGACGGACGCTCTCCATCGGCCAGGCGCCGGACGCTTGGAGAGCGTTCGTCGGCCTTCCAGTGAGGGTGTTTTTTCAACCCGAGTCAGAGTGTAGCGTTGGACGCTGGTAAGAGAGTCCGTCGCCCCTCCGACGGAGCGTCCGTCGCTAGGAAATCATGTCAGAACTAGCCATTGGGCCATGCGACGGAGCGTCCGTCGCCTAGGTGACGGAGCGTCCGTCACCAACTTAAAAGCTATGCTTTTTCCAGCCCGAGACAGTTTTGTGTGAGGGCTATTTATAGCCCAACACTTGCCTTCCCACTGAGCCTTTACTCATTTCATTTGTTGTGCTGTTTGAGAAAGTTAGGAAGAGAGCAAGAGCCCTAGAGAGAGAGTGATTTGTGAATCCATCCATCCTCTCCTCTAGTTCATCCAAGAGTTCAAGTGTGCATCCTCTAGTTGTGAAGCTTGAGTGAGTCAAGCGAAGATCGAGGCTTGTTACTCTTGGTGATCGACATCACCTAGACGGTCCGGTGGTGCTTGGAGGAAGGTGATCGCCAGAGGATTGTCGGCGGCCCTTCTTCATCGACGTTGTTGTTGACACCGTTTTTCGACACGTGTCAAGTGGGCTGAGGCCTGACTGGTCAATGGTCGTTCTCCATCGACATCGGGAAAATTTTGAGCCGATGTTGCCGATGGAAGACTGCTGCAGAGGACCAAATGCGTTGCCGATGGAGGCTAGATGATCTTTGCCAATAAAGGTTAATTGGTAAAGTCTTGCTGAAGTTGATTGCCAATGAAGAGTCATTGCTGATGCCCGGTGAAGAGTCATTGCCGATGGCTGATGAAGAGTCATTGCCGATTGCCGATGAGATTATTGCCGATTGCCGATGAGGAGTCATTGTCGATTGCCGATGAAGGGTGGTTGCCGATTGCCGATAGGGGATGATTGGTGGACAGTTACCCGCACGAGGTCGCTAATCGGAAATGTTGCCGATTGCCGATCGGGAAAGTGTTGCCGATGCTGATGGGCGTAACTTAGTGCTTGGCGGCAGCAGAAGGTTGCCGGTGGTCGAAAGAAGGAAAGTGCGGATTAAAGGGATCTGCCGATGGAAAGTTTTCATCGAAGAGAAGAATAAGGAAACTGGTGTTTTATACCAGTATTATTATAGTAGTTTGAGTCCGACTCTTGCATGAGTCGTTTTATTTCCTTTAAAATAGGTGTGTTTGTTTAGGAAATAAATATTGTTATCCGGCTCCTGCGCGAGTCAGTTTCCTTTAAAGTAGGAGTTTGTTTTAGGAAGGATATGTGTCGTGTCTTTGTACAACTCTCCATGCGGGAGTATAAATATGTGCCCAAGGGCTATGGAATGAATGAATCCAATTCAAAACAAACCAATTTTATCTTATTCTACTTTTTATCGCAATTTACCCTTTTACTGCATTAGCTGTAGTTTTCAACGAGTTCTTCAAGCTTTCGACGGGCTGCATCATCCTGATCTCCGTCAAATCCTTGCTAGTTCCGCGTGGGAGTACCTCTGAGCTTTGGCAATCCGGGCGCATCGCTGTTTGCCTCGTTCAGCTCAGCTCTAGTTATCCTTGATCAATCTGAGCCTTGACGTCCGGGCGCATCGCTGTCGTCTCGTTCAGTTTGTTCTAGTTATCATCCTTGTCGATTGATTGGTCAAATCGACTGGCACGCCTCCGGAATACCGAGCTTTGGGTAATAGCCCGAGGTGTTCACAGATCTGACGCTTTTTGTGTCAACACCTCTTGGCACACCCGGTGGGACACGATTATACAAGTCTACGCATCAGTCATGGGTGATCACGCCGATGTTAACCAGAGGAATGTCATTGAAGTCTCCGAGGCCGATCTAAAAGATGATCAGAAGCAGGCCATGGAGCGGGCTATGGAGGAATACAAGCAGCTGTATCTCAAATCCTTCAGCCTCAGCAGGAGCGGCGAAGCAATTCAGAAGCAAGATCCGTCGTTGCCACGGCAGGTCACGTACGACGCCAACCCTGGTAAGCTACAGGAGATGGTTAATACTGCTGTAAATCAAGCATTGATCAACCACTCCAGCGTGCTGTCCAGTACTGTCTACAATGCCGTCGCGCAAACATTCAAAGAAGGACATGCACTGCGATATGTCGGTCCAGCGTATCATCAGCCTGGATTGGCATCTACAAGCCCATCGGCGGCCCCAATGGCGTCTTCCACCCCTGTGGAACCGTCTGCCAATGTGGCTACATCACCAAGGCCGAACGCTGGCAGCGTCACCAAGCTCAACGCAGATCCAGCCGCGTCGGCAACTTCAGGACCAGCCCCCGCTAACTGGTGGGGATACGGTATGCCTCTGAATCTATATGTTGGTTCTAATCTGGTGCAGGGAGACAGTTCAGCCTGGAGGAACTGTACGACATCGGTGATGCAGTCACAGCCGATGGCCCCGATGATGCACAATTCTACGCCTGCTCCAACCATACAAGTGCCATCAGATGATCTCCAAGTAATCCCCAAGATACCTCTGATGCCACCATCGGCAAGCTCTATGCCGATGCAACACATTATAACCACCGGTAGTCAGTCTCTGGTGGCAAATTCTCAAGCTGGAATGCCGATTCCCCAAAGTAATCTGGTGATTGACTGCTCCAGAATACAAGAACCGCATGCTCCAGTCAACTATCAGCCATCGGCAAGCCATATGCCGATGATCTATAATCCTGGATGGGTCAACCAGCCGCCAGCTCAGCAGCCTGGCGCGCCGATGTATTATTATGGAGGCCCAACTTACACTCAGAGCGGACCATCGGTGCAGCAACCGATGAATGTGACAGTTCAGCCAAATCCGCCAAGTGTGCAGAACTATCCATCGGTAAGTCAACCGATGCATAGTGTTCAGATGACTGGTGATGCGCCTACAACTACTACGCATCTTCAAGAGGCGCGTCAGCCGACTCCACCAGTCGACAACCAGCCAATGAGTCAGCAAGAGCAGGATGCATACTGGGTCAGTAAGATTGCCGAAATCATGAAAGAGCAATTCGGCATCAAACCCAAGGTCAACACGTACTCCTATCGGACTCCATATCCTTCTGCATATGATTTGATTCCTCTTGCAAATCGGTACAAGGTGCCCGATTTTACCAAGTTCTCCGGCCAAGACGACACGTCGACAATGGAGCACATCAACCGTTTCATTATCCAGTGCGGGGAAGCTGCCAACAGGGAGGAGTTAAGGGTGAGATTGTTCTCTTCATCACTGTCTGGATCAGCATTCACATGGTTCACATCGTTGCCTCCAAATTCTATAATTACATGGGCCAATCTAGAGAGGCAATTTCACAAGTACTTCTTCGCTGGCATACATGAGAAGAAGCTTACCGATTTGGTCAAGATGAGGCAACGCAACGACGAATCGGTGGAAAGCTTTGTGCAAAGGCTACGGGACGTGAAGAACAAGTGCTACAGCCTGGTGCTTGATGATCGGCAACTGGCAGATTTGGCCTTCCAAGGATTGCTGCCGCACATCAAGGACAAGTATGCGTCCCAAGAGTTTGAAAGTCTAAGTCACCTGGTGCAGAGGATTGCCGATCAAGATATCAAGGCCTTTGAGCCCAGGAAAACTTGGAACAAGAAGGTGACCTTCATCGGGAAAGAAGAAGACTCTGGGTCGGATGAAGAGCTGAATGTCGATGCGGCCGAATGGGTAAAGGATAAGAAGCCTGTGTCTTGTCCGTTCGGCCAAAAAGAGACTGAGAGGTTCACCTTCGACATCACCAAGGCCGATAGGATGTTTGACTTATTGCTGCAAGAGGGGCGAATCAAGTTGGCGCCCAACCAAGTGATTCCATCGGCCGAAGAGCTCAAGAAGATTAGGTACTGCAAGTGGCATAATGCAACCTCACACAGTACCAACGACTGCAAAGTATTCAGGCAGCAGTTGCAGTCGGAGATCGAGTCTAGGCGTATTAAGTTTAAAAAATTCTAAGGTCCAGAAACCAATGAAGATCGATCAGCACCCGTTCCCAAACAATATGGTGGAGATCAGTGAAAAAACCAAAGTGCTGACATCGGAAGCTGCCAGAAGGAACTCATCGGTAGATCCTAACTACCAAGTGACTGAGCACGATGCAAGGAGGTTTGCCGATGACAGAAAGGGTAAGAAGGTTGTCGATGAGGGTAACAGCGCCAACAGGGCTCCTGGGGTTGTGATCACACACAAACAGCCAAGGCGGAATCATCGGCAATCACGTGAAGAGCGGTATCGGCAAGAAGAAGAGCATCGGGAATGGCTTCCAACCAAGGACCACTGGAGGTGCCCCTTCTTCGTTCATTGCTGGGAGGAAGGCATCAAGCTGCCCACTGCCGATAACTGTCCGGAATGCAATGGGTACTACACAGCCGATCGGTCAGGTAAGAGACCTTGTTTTGATGATCAGGCACCCAGGTACGCCAGGCCGCTCAGAGAGAACGGATCGGCACATGACCGACTGGGGGGCAAGCTCAGTGCCCATGACCGGCTTGACAGGCGTGTTGACCAGGGGGAGCTGGAGGAGATGGCCAATGTTAGAGTGCCCGACGAAGAGATATTCTCCAGAGATCCCAACATCGTAAGAAGTGCCGATGTTAGCGGTGGGAAGCAGCACCAACCTGTCTAGAAGACCAAGCTTCCTCCATGGTGCCCTAAGGGTTTGACTAAGACCCAGAAGAGGAGGATTCAACGCCAGCACCCCGACGATCTGTATGACAGTGCAGAACCCTCAGCAGGGAAGCAATGGAGGCCAAAGCGCAAGGACAGGGACCCATCGGCAGATATAAACATGGTTGTCATGTTGCGGATGGAGTTCATGGCGCCCACTAGCGACGATGAAGAGGCTGCCGATATGACACAATTGGTGCTGGATCCGATGACGGCTATCTTTGAAAAGCCTGCCGAAGACGAGAGGCAGCACTTAAGGGCTCTGTTTGTTAAGGGCAAAGTGGATGGTCAGCCGATGACCAAGATGCTGGTGGATGGTGGCGCGTCGATCAACATAATGCCCTATGTCATGTTTAGAAAGCTTGGCAAAGGTGACCAGAACTTAGTCGAGACCGACATGAAGCTCAAGGATTTCAAAGGCAATGTGTCAACCGCCATGGGAGCCGTATGTGTTGACTTAACCATCGGCAGTAAGACTTTGCCGACAACGTTCTTTGTAATCAGGGGCAAGGGCACTTACAACTTGCTCCTCGGAAGGGATTGGATCCATGCTAATTGTTGTATCCCTTCTACTATGCATCAGAGTCTGGTATAGTGGATCGGGGACAGAATTGAGGTCATCCGCGGTGAAGCCCCATCTACTGTTGCATCGGCAGAGTTGGAAACTTATGAGCAGACCAGGTGTATATCTGGTGAAGCCTGGGATAAAGAGTTCCTCAAAATCGCCGATTACCGCATCAAGCCGATACAAGCAGTCGGTCCTGAGGTGGAGTTTAATGGATCAGTTCGCCGATGACGGAAAATTGGGGCAAGGCTTTACGTCTGCTGATGACTTGCTCGAGATCGACATCGGCGATGGTAGTAAACCTAGGCCTACTTTTATTAGTGCTAAGTTAGATTCCCAATGTAAGCAACAGTTAACCGATTTATTGAAAGAGAATAAAGATTGTTTTGCTTGGGATTATACAGAGATGCCTGGTTTAGACCGATCGATAGTTGAACATCGGTTACCCATCAAGTCTGGTTTCCAGCCACATCGGCAGCCGGCACGCCGATGCAATCCTACTATCTTACCAGATATTAAGGCTGAGATTACCAAGTTGATCGAAGCTGGATTTATTCGGCAATACCGATATGCCGATTGGATTTCTAATGTGGTTCCTGTGTATAAAAAGAATGGAAAACTTCGTGTGTGCATTGATTTCAGGAACCTTAACAAGGCTACGCCGATGGATGGCTACCCGATGCCTGTTGTCAATCTGCTGATCGATGCTACTGCTGGACATCAGATTATTAGCTTCATGGATGGTAATGCTGGGTATAATCAAATATTCATGGCTGAACAAGACATATCCAAGACTGCTTTCCGATGTCCAGGTCACGTTGGCTTATTTGAGTGGGTGGTCATGACTTTTGGCTTTAAAAATGCTGGTGCTACTTATCAGAGGGCGATGAATTTTATCTTTCATAAGTATATCCGCACAATAGTTGAAATCTACATTGATGACGTGGTGGTTAAGTCTGAAGACTTCAAGAAGCATCTGGCCGATTTGCGGAAGATATTGGAGTGCACAAGGGAGCATGGGTTAAAGATGAATCCTAACAAGTGTGCATTTGGTGTGTCGGCAGGGCAGTTTCTAGGTTTCATGGTGCATCAGAGAGGCATTGAAATCAGCAGAAAGTCTATCGATGCAATTAACAAGGTAGTTGCTCCTACGAACAAGACTGAGTTGCAGTCCTTGATCGGCAAGATTAATTTCATCAGAAGGTTTATATCTAATCTATCTGGTAAGATTATGTCCTTTAGCCCTCTGTTAAAATTAAAAGTCGATCAGGAGTTTACATGGAAAGAAGAGCAGCAGTCAGCTTTAGAAGAGATTAAAAGATACTTGGCAAATCCTCCAGTCTTAGTTCCACCTCAACACGGGAAGCCTTTCAGGTTATATTTATCTGCCGATGACGGTGTTATCGGGTCAGCCTTAATTCAGGAGTTTGAAGGGAAGGAACGTGTAATATATTACTTGAGCAGAAGATTGGTGGATGCTGAAACCAGGTATTCGGCCATAGAAAGATTGTGCTTATGTTTATATTTCTCTTGCATTAAATTAAGACATTATTTACTGTCGGCTGAATGCACTGTTGTCTGCAAAGATGATGTGGTCAAGTATATGCTGTCAATGCTGATTTTGAGTGGACGAATCGGTAAGTGGATTTTGGCACTGTCAGAGTTTGATCTGAGGTACGAATCGGCTAAGGCTGTTAAGGGTCAGGTAATGGCCGATTTCGTCACTCAGCATTGTAATGTGGTGAGCTTTGTCGAGATTGCTCCATGGACTTTATTCTTTGACGGCTCTACATGCAAGGATGGGGCGGGTATCGGTATCCTCTTGATTTCACCCCGAGGATAGAAGTATGAAATCTCATTGCCGATTGTTGCTACTTCCACGAACAATCAGGCTGAATACCAAGCTGTGCTTAAGGGACTGGAATTACTCAGGGAGGTGCGTGCCGATGCTATTGAAGTCTTCAGTGATTCCATGTTGGTGATTAATCAATTGATCGGGACATATGAATGCCGAAGTGAAGTGTTGATTGCGGCCCATGAACGGTGTTTGCTGTTGTTGAAAGAGTTCAGAGAATACCGCCTTGAGCATATTCCTAGGCTGCATAATGAAGAGGCCAATCGGTTGGCACAGAATGCCTCAGGATATCAGCCGATTCAAGAAGTCACGACATCGGTAACAGTTGCCGATGACTGGAGAAAGGAAATTGCCGATTACTTGAGAGATCCATCTAGGAAAGTTGAGAGACGTTTAAGGTTCCAAGCCACTAAGTATGTGCTCCTTGACGATAAACTGTATTATCGGACGATTGATGGAGTCTTGCTGAGATGCCTTGGCAAAGAGGAATCGAAAGAGTTGATGGGTGACATCCATGAAGGTGTGTGTGGAGCGCATAAATCGGCATTCAAGATGAAGTGGATGATTAGGCGGAATGGATATTATTGGCCGACAATCCTTGAAGATTGTTTCAGCTATTTCAAAGGATGCCAGGACTGTCAGAGATTTGGTAATGTGCAAAGGGGACCTGCATCGGCAATGAATCCTATAATCAAGCCTTGACCGTTTAGAGGATGGGCTATTGATCTCATCGGCCAAATTTATCCGCCGTCGAGCAAGGGGCACAAGTTCATACTTGTTGCTACTGATTACTTTACCAAGTGGGTCGAGGCAATCCCCTTGAAGAAGGTGACATCGGCAAACATGGTGGATTTCGTTAAGGAGCACATCGTTTACCGATTCGGTATTCCTCAGACTATTACTACCGATCAAGGGACCATGTTCACATCGGGAGAGTTTGATGACTTTGCTGCTAGCATGGGTTTCAAGGTGTTAAATTCTTCTTCTTATTATGCTCAAGCTAATGGTCAAGCTGAAGCGACTAATAAAGGAGTCATTAAGCTTATTAAGCGCAAAATTGAAGAGAACCCTAGGAGGTGGCATGTGGTATTGAACGAAGCCTTGTGGTCATATCGGATGGCTTGTCATGGTGCAACTAAGGTCTCGCCGTATCAGTTGGTTTATGGGTACGATGTTGTCCTACCTTGGGAAGTCAAAACTGGTTCTAGGCGATTATCTTTTCAGGATCAATTGACGACCGATGATTATATTACTCTGATGAAAGATGAGTTAGAAGATCTGGCAAGTCATCGGTTGAGGGCGTTAATTAGTATTGAAGAGAATAAGAAGAGGGTTGCCCGATGGTATGACAAGAAAGTAAAGGTGAAGGAGTTTGCCGATGGCGATCTGGTTTGGAAGTTGATTTTACCGATTGGGACTAAGAGCTCTAAATTCAGAAAATGGTCCCCTAATTGGGAGGGTCCTTATCGGATAAAACAGTCTGCTCCTGGTAATGCTTACATTTTGGAAACTCTCGAAGGAGTTGCGTTTTCTAGAGCAATCAACGGTAAATACTTAAAGAGGTATTACCCTAGCATATGGGTAGATGCATAGTGCTCAGTCGAATGCCGATGAAAGAAAAATTATAAAACATCGGTAAAAACAGACTGACATTATATTACAAGTCAAAATCAAGTATCAGGTTACGATTCTTGCCGATACAACAGACATTACAGCAAGGAGTGGATAGCTGATATCGCACCCAGACGAATTTGTTCTATTTCGTCCATCTCCTTGGCGTCGGCATCGGCAGAGCCCTCGACCGGCTTGATTTTCTTCTTCCATAATATAGTCTGTCGTGCATTTTTGTCTCTTTCTTGCCGCAGGACCTTGATGGAGTCAGATAGTTGGGCTCTCTGCTGGTTGGCTGCAGTCAAATCCCCTTCAACCTTCTGTAAGTCCGCAAGTAGCTCCTCTTTCTTTGCCGACAATCGGGAAATTTCTTGATCAAGGATGCCGATGGAGACTTCTGCTTGACCGATGCCTTTGTGCTTCTCATCGGCAATGTGTTTGAATTTGAGTTTCTCTTCCTCGCTCTTGGCTTGAGCGGTCCAATCGGCAATACGACGGGTAAGCTTCTGGTACTGGATCTGCTTAATGTCGAGGAAGGTTGCCTGGAGAAGGACTTCTGCTACGTCGGCGGAAAGATGGCTTTGGATGTCCTTGAATGCGATCCTTGCTGCCGATGAATCCTGGATGAGTTGGGATGTGTATTGTAGCAGCAGGGAGAGCAGTTCTTCAAGTTTGGACTTAATTTCTGCCGACAAAGCTGGGACAGAGCTTTCCTCTTCCTCATCGTCGGGAACGTCGACTGCAAAGGAAAATAGGCTGTCTGCCTGAATGCGGCCTTGACGTTCATCCTCGTCCTGAGGGTTCAAGCTGTAGGAGAAGAGGTTGTCCGGAGAATCTTGAGCCTGAAAACAGAGGTTAGAGTTTGCCGATCGGAAGATTGTACTGTAAGCTTTAGAATGATTAACTTACCGTCTTGAAGCGGATCTCCTGCCTGGGACTTGGTATGCTGGATGTTCCAGTTTCATCATGGATGTCGGCCGTAGATGCCGATGATTGGGCCGGAGAAGCAGTCGGTGCTATCGGTGCTGGTGGTGTTATTATCGGTGCCGCTTCCGACGTGGCGGCTGGTTCACATGGTGGCGATGTTGCCCTCTCATCGGCTGACGGTGCCGATGCTGATGCTACCTCCGCTGCTACGGCGGGTGTTGTTTCTTCATTGAGCCCAGCCGGTACCGATGCCGATGCCGCTTCGGTTGTCGCAGCAGCTGCTATCTCCTGGTTGGGGACGTCATCCATCGGTTGATCAGGCACAGAAGCCGATGGAGGTTCTGCCGATGACCCGCCGGCAGTTAGTGCGATTGGGACCGAAGGCAGTCCTGCTGGCGGCGCATCGGTAGCTGATGGCGCAGTTGGAGCTGATGGTGGAGGAGAAGCCAGCCTCAGGCGCCTTTTTTTCGTCGGCGCAGCAGCAGGGGAGCCATCCCGCTTTGACGAAGACCGGGGGGCATCAGCAGCCGGGCTGGAAGGTGTTTGCCTGCTGGAAGCAGATGCCGATGACCATAGTGCCTGAAAATACAAAGCAAGTTATACAAGATAAATGTTGCCGATGAAACAGTATGTAATCGGTACAAGTAAAGATGAGTTTACTGCATAAACTCGCGTCAAGGCAACATCGGTAGCCGATGTAGCCTGGGCTTTCATAGGTGTCGGCGTAGGTACCTGTTGAGGCGTGAAAGCGGCTAACGTCGGAGCTTTGGTGCCGATGATGGATATGGGGCCCATTATCCGAAGATTAAAGGGCCTACCACTGTTACTCGTCGTAGGGATCGGAGCATCGGCCTGTCGGGCGCAAAGGAGTTAAATGCTGATACCGATGACAAAAATAAAGTAATAAAAGTACATCAGATAGCAGACTTACTACGTCATCGGGGATGATGTAATCGACGTCAATCAAGTGCCGATAATAGTGCGAAGACTTGGCGAGTAGCTGGCACTTCTACTCTTGCCACCAAGACTTGAACTCGTTGGTGATGGAGGTTGGCGACCAGGAAGACAAGTCAAGGTCTGACAGATTGACATCGGCAGAAAGGCTGATGACTTTATTCCAGTCCAGATTACTGGAGATTGTCTGCCTGGGTCTTACTACCTTGGAGAAGCAGAGCTTGATCGGCAGTTGGCCAAATGCCAGTTGTCTCGCTGCTGCCGATGGGTAGTAGAACTCGTAGGATGGTGAAGCATTCTTCCCAGATCCAAAGATATTTACTAGAATAGCTCAGGGAGTAATGCTGGCTCTCATGATTGCTTGGTTCTCGGGCAGGCTCATATCGGTCAAGTTGAACAGCAACGGGAACTGGTTGTGTTCATCAAGATATGGCCACCAGGTCCGTTCCGAGGAGGGAAGTCCGTTGTAGAATTTCTGAAAGTAATAGCCGAAGTGCTCTACATCAGCATCGGTACCTGGCAGTACTATAATAGCCTCTCCAAAATTAAGTGGAGGGCGGGTTGCCGATTCGTCATCCCCATATCGGTAATCTTCCGATATGTCTCTTGGGAATTGTTGGGTAAACAGATCAAACTCGAGAGCCTTGTGCATGTGTGCGTTCAGCCATAGATTGACAAACCACTAAGGGCCTCCAAGGTTGCCAATGGGTTCTCCTAGCAGTAGCTTCTGGGATACTTGATGTAGCAATCGGTATACTGATCCAAGAAGGTATCTGCCTAAGGGAAGCCTTGCTCCATCGACAAGTAGCTCGGCCGCTGGAAGGTGCATAATGGTCGGGCCGACGGTTTTGCCGCAGAAGACAAACTTCTCCAGCCACATGTTCAGGAAGATGGCGTGCTCCCGTTGGTTTACCGATCTGGTTTTCTGGTTCTCCTTGATGTAGCCCGTCCAACCGCCGATATTCTGGGTATTCATCTTATACTCGGCTTTTCTGTTGAAGAGGGTGAAGGTATCAGCAGAGGTGATGTCCAAGTCGGTCAACATGTAGACATCGGCAAGGATTTAGGTAGCTGGTCCATGCCTAAAGAGGAAAGCGTTCACACTATCGGACCAGAAGTATGAAGCTGCCATCATTAAGTTTTCGTTCTTCTCCATATCGGCAATTGAAAGCCTAACACGCTGATCTAGGTTACGCTCCTGCCAGTACACTTGCTGTGATCTGATTACTTTCAGGTACCAGTTCTTCCATCCCTTAGTAGGCTTGGGCCATGAGCGGAATGTGTCCTTCCACAGTCCTCGATCAAAGCTCTCAGATCTGAACGGTACCCGGTTGGTTTCTGCATTAATGATGAAGGTGGGGTGTGGATTGCCCATTGGGCCTAGGCAACTGAGGTTGGAATTGGCAAGTGGGATGATTACCTTGTTGTACAGTTCCTAGGGTTCAAAGAAGAAGGGACGAATCAGAAAAAGAATGGGGATAAATCTAGGTTTTTGCGAGGAACAGAACCATACAGAGGGGTCGGATTAGGCGGAGGATGAGTCTTACCTTTGGGATGTCGACTTGGATCGCCATTGGAGTCAGAGGGATGCTTGCAGTTCATCCTTGGATTACGAAGGAGTACTATTGCTCGAGCTTGTGTTCTTCAGAGCGGCTGGAGGTTGAAGACGAAGGCAGGAAGGTGAAAGTAAAAATGGGCTCGGGTAAAAAAAGCGGTGTGGATCGCGGTAACTTTTATAAGCCTGTTCAGGGGCATTTTGGGGTTCTGTTTTACACTATGCAGGAATGTGGAGAGGTCTGCGGTAGATATGCGCGGTAATCGAGGTGGTCTGCAACTGTTTGTGCTACAATCGAGGGATTTTATTATTAAGTTGCGGTTCCACACGCGGGGATCGAGGAAACCGTACGTCTATCTCGGGGGTAACGGCTACAGCAACGGCTACAGTGGAGAGAATTTCGGCACGTAAAGTTATACGCTCCGAAACTGGGGGGCATGTGTTGACACCGTTTTTCGACACGTGTCAAGTGGGCTGAGGCCTGACTGGTCAATGGCCGTTCTCCATCGACATCGGGAAAATTTTGAGCCGATGTTGCCGATGGAAGACTGCTGCAGAGGACCAAATGCGTTGCCGATGGAGGCTAGATGATCTTTGCCAATAAAGGTTAATTGGTAAAGTCTTGCTGAAGTTGATTGCCAATGAAGAGTCATTGCTGATGCCCGGTGAAGAGTCATTGCCGATGGCTGATGAAGAGTCATTGCCGATTGCCGATGAGATTATTGCCGATTGCCGATGAGGAGTCATTGTCGATTGCCGATGAAGGGTGGTTGCCGATTGCCGATAGGGGATGATTGGTGGACAGTTACCCACACGAGGTCGCTAATCGGAAATGTTGCCGATTGCCGATCGGGAAAGTGTTGCCGATGCTGATGGGCGTAACTTAGTGCTTGGCGGCAGCAGAAGGTTGCCGGTGGTCGAAAGAAGGAAAGTGCGGATTAAAGGGATCTGCCGATGGAAAGTTTTCATCGAAGAGAAGAATAAGGAAACTGGTGTTTTATACCAGTATTATTATAGTAGTTTGAGTCCGACTCTTGCATGAGTCGTTTATTTTCCTTTAAAATAGGTGTGTTTGTTTAGGAAATAAATATTGTTATCCGGCTCCTGCGCGAGTCAGTTTCCTTTAAAGTAGGAGTTTGTTTTAGGAAGGATATGTGTCGTGTCTTTGTACAACTCTCCATGCGGGAGTATAAATATGTGCCCAAGGGCTATGGAATGAATGAATCCAATTCAAAACAAACCAATTTTATCTTATTCTACTTTTTATCGCAATTTACCCTTTTACTGCATTAGCTGTAGTTTTCAACGAGTTCTTCAAGCTTTCGACGGGCTGCATCATCCTGATCTCCGTCAAATCCTTGCTAGTTCCGCGTGGGAGTACCTCTGAGCTTTGGCAATCCGGGCGCATCGCTGTTTGCCTCGTTCAGCTCAGCTCTAGTTATCCTTGATCAATCTGAGCCTTGACGTCCGGGCGCATCGCTGTCGTCTCGTTCAGTTTGTTCTAGTTATCATCCTTGTCGATTGATTGGTCAAATCGACTGGCACGCCTCCGGAATACCGAGCTTTGGGTAATAGCCCGAGGTGTGGGCGATTCACCGAGCCGGAGTGGCGAAGAATCAGCCCGTAGAGAGCACTCATCCCTTGCGCGGGATTGAGGGGGAGCTATACCTTGCGAGGTGCTCCAACGAGGACTAGGGGGGAGTGTCGACTCCTCGATACCTCGGCAAAACATCGCTGTGTCAAGCATCTCTTTCCCTAGCTCTTTCTTACCACATTACTTTCTGCACTTGTCTTTCATTTCATACTAGAATTGTGTAGGAAGTTTTCGCTTTCTATTGACTTGCTACCGCTTTCTAGCTAGGACACACAAGCGGTAGGCACTAGGGGATTAATTGGCTCTTTATAGGTTTAATTCTTGTCTAGAAATTAAAAAGAGCCCAATTCACCCCCCCCCCTCTTGGGCATCTTGATCCTTTCAATTGGTATCGGAGCAAGGTTGCTCTTATTTTAGGCTTTACCGCCTAGAGCAAGATGTCCCCTGAGGATGGACCACCTCCTATGTTCGATGGAGACGACTTTCCTTATTGGAAAGTTCGTATGGAGGCCTATCTAGAGGCCGTTGACGTGGGCGTGTTCAATGCCACCACAAAGGGAGGCACTCTCTTCGCGGAGGACCCCTACTTTGAGAAGCACAATGCCAAGGCAAAGAATATAATCTTTCATGGCATTTGCAAGGATGTCTTCAACCGAGTGTGTAATGCCAAAGACGCATTTGAGTTGTGGACCACTATTTGTGCTCTTCACGAAGGCACAAAGAGTGAGCGTGAGGAACTCTATCACTTGGTCATGGCTAATCTCAATTCTTTTTCCATGCATGGAAATGAAAATGCAAATGAAATGTACTCACGTCTTAACATTCTTGTAGAAGAATTGAATGGGCTCGGTCTCAACCAAATGGCACCGGCCGATGTGGTGCGCAAGATTCTTTGTGTCTTGCCCATTGAGAAGTATGGCCACATCGTCACGGTTCTTCACCAAGGAGATCTCTCCGCTGCTACACCAACACAAATCTTGGGCAAGATCAATGCCCATGAGATGTACATAAAGATTGGTGATGGTGGCTCCTCTTCCTCCTCCAAGAAGAAAGAAAAAGAGAAGGAGGAGAAGAAGGACTTGGCTCTCAAGGCATCCTCTTCGGAGAAGTGCAAGAGGCAATATGTGTATGAGAGTGCAAGTGATGGAGAGGATGATAATGACTTAGCTCTCATGGTGAAGAAGACAACAAAGATGTTGAAGAGGCTAAACAAGAATGGAGTCAAGTTTGACTCAAAGAAGAAGAAATTCTTCACAAGCTCTTCAAGAAAGCCCCTCTCCAAGATGGATTGCTACAATTGTGGCAAACTTGGACACTTGGCTCATGCTTGCCCCGAAGAGAAGAAAGACAAGTACAAGAACAAGAAATTCAACAACAAGTTCAAGTACAACAAGGGCAACAAAGATGAGTCAAGTGATGAGGAGAAGAAGGATGACAAGACATTCAAGAAGAAGAAGAACTTCAACTTCCACAAGAAGAAGAAGGATGGCAAAGCCTACATTGTTGGTGATTGGCTCACCGACATTGAAGACACAAGTGACTCATCCGGATATGAGAGTGAAGATGAGAAGGTGGCCGCCTTGGTGATTGGTTCATCTACTCCACCACTACCTCCTCCATCATCTCTGGGCTCATCCTCTACACACCTATGCCTCATGGCTAAAGGTGACAAGAAGGTACAAAGAGAGGATGATGATGATAATGGTGACTCAAGTGGTAGTGAAAGTGATGATGATGACACACCATCCTATGATGAGCTAATTAAAATTTGCAAAAAGTACTCTAGCATCATAAGGAAGTATAAAGGTAAAAATGACAAACTTCTTGAGATCAAAGAAAACTTGCATGATAAGCTTGACACCTTGTCTAGTGCTAATGATGATTTGAAGCTTGAGATTAATTCTCTCACATCTAGCACTAGGGAGCTCAAAGCCTCTATTAAGCAAGCTAATGATAAACATGATAAGCTTGAGAGGTCAACACAAGAGCTCCACACAAGGTATAACTTGCTAAAAGATGACTACAACAAAGTCAAGGAAGAACATGGCACGTTGTTGGTAGCAAATGAATTGCTTACTCAAGATCTTACAAATGTTGCTACTAACCCGTGTGCTAAGTGTGCAAGTGCTACCTCTTGTGAAATCGAGCTTGATGATGTGGCTCTTGAGCAAAGTGCTAAGTGCAAGGGCAAGAGAGTTGTAGAAGCCGACAAGTATGATGATTATGTGAAGATGAGGGAAGAGAACTCAAAGCTCAAAGAAGAGCTAATCAACCTCAAGGCAAACAAGCCCTTCACCATCAAGTCGACCAAGGAAGAAGAAGACAAAGATGCTATTACCTTGATCAACTCTCTTAGAGAAGAAATTGCCAAGCTCAAGAGTGACAAGACCAAGCTTGCTAGTGGCCTTGACAAGTTCACCAAGGGCCACAATCTCCAAAGTGAGCTTCTAATGAGCACCGTCATGAAGAATGATAAGACCGGTATTGGGTTCAAGGAAAACCAAGTGATGAAGGCCAAGGTCAAGAATGAAGCCAAGAACTACTACAAGAACAAGTACAATGGCTACAATCAAGAGAAGCCAAAGCCCAAGCCTAAGAGGTGCTTTGGATGTGGACAAATTGGTCACTTCGAGTTTCAATGCAAGACTCCACTTCCCAAGGCCTTGCCCAAGCACACTAGGCCATTTGCTCATGATGCTCACTATGTCATCAACAAAGATTCCAAGGGTCGACCACTTGTGGTGTTTCTTGGACCACCAATGAAGAACAAGCCTAGGGTTCTTTGGGTTGCTAAGGAGTTGGTTGACAAGGCTATGGGGCCCCGCACAAAGGGGGTTTCCAAACAACAAGCTTAACTCCAAGTTGCTTGTGTGTAGGTGAACTACAAGACCGGTGGAAGCCATTGGGTAATTGATAGTGGTTGCACTCAACATATGACCGGCGACCCCCGGATGTTCACCACACTTGAGGAAGATTGTGAAGGACAAGACAAGATTACCTTTGGGGACAACTCAAAAGGCAAAGTGCAAGGCCTAGGCAAAGTGGCAATCTCCAATGATCAATCAATATCAAATGTCTTGCTAGTGCAATCTTTGAGCTTCAACTTGCTTTCGGTTGGTCAACTTTGTGATCTCGGGTTCCAATGTCTCTTCACCCCCAATGAAGTAGTTGTGACCAAGATTGAAGATTCATCCTTGATATTCAAAGGTTTTAGGCACAACAATCTCTATCTAGTGGACTTCACCTCGAATGAAGCAAGCTTGCAAACATGTCTCTTCTCCAAGAGCTCTTTGGGTTGGCTATGGCATAGAAGATTAGCACATGTGAGAATGTCAACTTTGAAGAAACTTATCAAGAAGGAGATGGTTAGAGGTGTGAAGGATGTGATGTTTGAGAAGGACAAGTTGTGTAGTGCATGTCAAGCCAGCAAGCAAGTGGCCAACACCCATCCCACAAAAGCTTTCATGTCAACCTAAAGAGTCCTAGAGCTACTTCACATGGATCTATTTGGACCTACCACCTATGCTAGCCTTGGTGGCAATCTTTTTTGCTTGGTGGTAGTTGATGACTACTCTAGGTACACTTGGGTGTTCTTCCTTCAAGACAAGGGAGAGACTCAATCAATATTCAAGAAGTTTGCAACTAGAGCCCAAAATGAGTTTGATGTGAAGATCAAGAAGATAAGAAGTGACAATGGGACCGAGTTTGTGAACACCAAGATTGAAAATTATTGTGATGAAGTTGGAATCAAACATGAGATGTTCGCCACCTATACCCATCAACAAAATGGTGTAGTAGAGAGAAAGAACCGGACACTATCACACTTGCAAGGTCAATGCTTGATGAGTACAACACCCCCGAGAAGTTTTGGGCCGAAGCAATCAACACCGCATGCTATGTGTGACGGAACCGCCCAAATTATAAGAGATCAAGTGCTAATGTAGCTCATTAGCTACCATTTAAAACACTTGAGCCCATATAATCCCGGTAGTCCGGAAATCTCGAAGGATTTCTTACATCAACTCAGGATCGCGTACATTCAGGGATACACATTCGAAC